>JAIPRK010000830.1:0-127245 GCA_025469195.1 Chaitophorus viminalis | reverse complement strand
TATTATTATTATTATTATTATTATTATTATTATAATTATTATTATTATTATTATTATTATTATTATTATTATTATTATTATTATTATTATTATTATTATATTCTCTTTTGAACGCTTTTTCAACGTATATAATATAATAATAATAACATACATCAATGTGAAGCATAAAAGAGTTATTGAAAAAACATTCTGTGATAAAACTAAGACATGCCCTGTATATAATATCTTGAATAATAATATGAAAAATGATGTATATAATTCCATCGAAAAATGCATACTTCAGACGAGAATTATATTTTATATAATTCCCATCAAACGAGCTAAAGAATTTACAAATTTTAACGTTCCCCATGTATATGTACATATAAATACGTTCTTCTCATCGTCTCTCTCTCTCTCACATACACACACACACACACACACACACACACACACACACACACACACACACACACATACACATACACACATTCTATCTATATTTCTCTTAATCTCTCCCACTCTTAATTTTTTATAAATATATAAGTAGGTATTATATTTATGCTTGCTGATATAACTTCCAAACTCTTCTTTAAAACGACACGTTGTCTTTGGCCATGAAAAAAATATATAATATATATATATATAAAAAAAGTTAAAAAATTAACTAAATTAACTACACAATACACCATAATATGTATATCTGTTAACACTGTAATGTAATGTAAATTAAATAATTAAGTAAATAATGTTGTAATCAAAGTTGCCTTATTACTAACCGTAAGTTCCCGGTTGTAATTTCCTTTTTTTGTTACAAAATTATAATTAAAGTAAAAAAAAAAAAAAGGCAGGCTAAAAAAAATTAATTTTAAGTACTTAATATTAATAAAAAACAAAACATTAGAGTTATCATTATACTAACTATTATTGTATAAAAACGGAGGTGGAACGGGTATATTACAAAATTTTTCCAATGTGATTCATTATTATACCTAATTGTTTTAGGAATTTCCTTTTAGAACAAACCATTTTTATTTTTATTTTTTGTTTTTTAGATATATTCAAAATGAGTTGTCGAATATTTTTTTTGTTGATAATATTTGTTATTGTTACTTTTTCGACAATCCGTTTTTTATGCTGTAAAACATGTCGCTCGTAGATTTTATCTTGTAAAATAAAAATTTAAGAATACAAATAAATTTCATTTTTTTCATACATCGTTTTTCATTAATAATAATAATATATATTACATAATTCCATGTACGCGTTTACATACTTAATTAACGTATATTTTTTTTTCTATCATTTTGTATCCCCTCCTACAGATTATATATGTATCCATAATATACCTATAGACAGCAGTACACTCTCATTGTTTTTGAGTTTTTTTTTTTGTATTTTTACAAAACTTATGTCAACTTCTAGATGAGTAAATTGTGACATACATTTGTATATGCATATATGCGTATACATATATACTTATATATGTGTACGTGCATGTATAACATAATTATGTATGTATATATATACCAATATACATATAATTATATTTATTATCATTGTATTTATTATTTTTATTACTATTAAAATTTATCTGTTTTTATTTGTGTTATAATAAAGAAAAAATATATAAAAAAAAAAAAAGAAAAGAAAATGATAAATTTTAGAAAAAAAATTAACACTCGTTTTTTTTTGTACACAATATTCTATTATTATTACGTAGATATGAACCTCATCGGTCATCTGTGGAGGGCATAATACGAGTATATACCAGCTGCTGCCCTCAAGTATACTTTTTTTTTAATATCAATTTACCCAAAACTACCAAGGACAATAGGTACCCGTTGCCCACGACATAACAATATAATATATTAACGACAATACCACAACACCGACACCAAGTAAAATATTATTAGTATTGAACAATGTGAAAATGTGAAAAAAAAAAACATAAATAATTGTTATAATACCTACACCTATCTTATATAATTGAAATTATATAACGTAAGTAAATTATTTTTAATACTGAGTGAACTTCAGAAACATATTATGGTAGTGGTGGAAGTGTATTCCACACAAAAGGATAAATACTCCTAAGCATAAAGTGTACATCGTTGTGTATTGTTCATTCATAAAAAAAAAAAAAACAAACATCATTGTAAAATCAAAATAGTGGAGCATCGATTATCCGCATTAACTGGGACCGATGGGGGAGGGATGATCAAACAACTATTAAAAATGTAAAAATTAAGTTCAAAATAAATTTACTAGATATAATATTCATAGATAACATAAAAAATAGAATAAAAATATAATGTATTTCAGTGGCTCTTAACCGGTGTTCCGTGAAAAATGTCTGATATATTTTGTGTCTATGCTGGTAGAAAAATATTGAAAACAGTAGGTATTTTACTTCAGTACATTTATTTTTAAAAAGTATTAAAACAAAGTAATATTTTGAGAATTAAATGACCTAAGCAAAGGAATATTATGTCATAAAGAGAAGATATTTGAAATTATTAGTGAGAAACTTGAGTTTGTACGGTTTTAGCCCAACTGCAGGATATCTTAGCGCGTATTTTTATTGTTGTCAAGTACATGAGTGTGCCGTGAACAAAAAAAAATTGAGAACCACTGATGTATTTACAATTATCAATTACAAATATGTATTTGAAAAAATCATCAATTAATTTTATTTCTTTTTCACTTACAATAAACTTTTTTTTTCGCCGTCAAATCCTATATTATTTTTTAAATGTTGTAATGCCCATAATCGGCACTTCATTGTACCCGTTCAAAATCTAGCATACAAATAAAATGGATACCTAAAATCTGGGATAATACGATATTATGTTTTTTATACTTATTTGACAAATAAATTCGTATACGATTTTAAAAAATCCAAAAAACACGTATGAATGAATTTGTTGTGGTTTCTTTTTTTCATTTTTATTTCATACAATACGAGTAATTGTTTCGAGGTTCCGCTGTAACGAGAATCTCTGTCGCTGAAGAACAGTGGTTTCCAACATTCTTTTTCTTCTGTGCCCCTAAGTTTAATATTTTTGTAGATCCAACCCCTTTTTACAATTTTTAAACTATTCCACATAACTTCTCTTAAAACATTTAATCAAAGTCGTTTTTAAATAAGCCAAACTCAATATTTTTCCGGACCCCTACCTGAAACTTAAATAGGTCCGAGGACCTATTTGTAACTACTACTACTACTACTACTAATGTTTTTTAATTTTGTTTAACTCTCAATCTTTTTCGAGATAATGCAGTTTCGATATAGTGATAGTTCAAAATACTTGGAATTTCAAGCCACTATGAATTTAGGTCCACTAAAATAAAATAAAATATCACTTCAGCACTACACAATGACGGATCCTCTGACGTGGACCCCTGGGGTTCCGCGGACCATCAATTTGGAACCACTGCTGTAAGGTACAATATAATAATATTTTATTTCTACAACCGACGGACGTGTTTTACCGAAACGGCGCTCCGCATCGGCATCACATAGTGTTTGCCGGAACGTAGTCACGGATGCGCAAGACACGGGGCGCAAACGTTTGAACACCGGAATAATAGTTCGTAGCGTTCCGGTCTTGTGCGAATTTCGAACGTTTCGCGATTTCTAATCATTATAGTCATCAGTAGGACTGGGATTTCGATGCTTGCACTTTTTACGAATACGAGTTAGGTATATTTTTGAATAAGTAATTTTATTTTGCATTTATATTTTGATTTTTTTCTTTCGACAATATTCTTGAACTCATCTTTTTTTTTTTTTCATTTTTACGGTATTATAAGGGTTTTTAGGTCATTCTTGGGTTTTTCCGGTGTAAAGTTCGAGTACGAAATTTCATTACAAATTTATATGATATAACAATATAATACGCTATAACAACTGATGAATTTTTTTTGTTTCTACGAAACGGAAAACGATGCTCTCCCGATGTATTGATCTGCTATACATATCGCTAGAACAATAACATCGCGAGAACGACGTCCGACGACACTTCACATCAGTCACTACCATCACACTTATCTACAACGATGGTTTGGTGCGAGGTTTGTCGTTTAAAGGTTAAGTTGAATTTAGATATATTTTCTAATGCCACGGGTAAAATGTTGCAGGACAGCGAGTGAACCGAGTGCATACGAAAATTTAGCCAAAATGTTTTTTCTACCGACGACCAGAGTATAGTGTTGTTGGTGTGTTACGTGCACCACGTAAAAGTTGCCGCGGGAAAACGATTTACCATACAAAATCGCACACATCATCGGTATACGCATTAAAAGAATATATTCATACAGTAAAATACTGTTTAAAATGTATAATTTCTTCATTCTTTAAATTTTTAAGCTTTGTAAATAAATTATAACGCATTTCTTGCGATTGTCAAACGGCATTCATTAAAATCCCAACCCTATATAGTCATTAGTATATATTACATCATACCTACTGTTCAATATTATATAAACCGAAGTAAACAGTATTGCGAGTAGAGTTGTAAAATTTCATGAATATTTCATGAAATATTTCATTTCCATGAAAAGTAATTTTTTTTTTTTTCCAAGTGAACATTTTTAAAAGTTGGTTTATCGTATGAAATAAAGAAAATATGTAACATAGTTACATTCTATATACATAATAATACACAAACATAGACTTATAAAAAAACTGACCGACTATAAGACAATATATTGAAGTCAGCCATATGCCAGCAGGGAAAAATTGCATGTTTGATTATATCAAATATGTATATTATATAATATTAATAAAATAATAAGTGGTAAAAATATTTTAATAGCCAATAGGGGTTATTATTCAATTGATAAGTGAAAACAAAAATATAATAAAATTAATACCAATGTACAAATACCATATAAATATATAATTATTAATTAATAATTTATAACCATTGACCATTAAAAGTATTTAGGTAGGGTTTTTAATGTGTAAACCTTGGTTGATAAATGATACCTAACTGATAAAGTATTCATAATCAATGTTTTCTGTGTTTTATCAATATATTATTATTTCTAATCATCTATAAACACGTATAAAAGAAAAAAAATATTTTTCATAATTTCATTGAAATATTTCAAGAAGAGTGAAATTTTCAATTTTGAAATATTTCAAGTGAAATATTTCAAATTTACAACCCTAATTGCGAATGTTTCGGATCCTCTTAAACTTTTCGTGCGTACAATATTGTGTATGATATTTCATACTTAATAATTGTTTTGCAATGTTATGTTTTAAGTACGAGTTGTTTGCAGGGGCGTTTTAACAGTATATTGCAATTTGCAGTATGTAACTACCATTACTTGTGTCTCGTCCTGTAATCATTGTGCTCTACGGGTACATCAGACATCGCCCAGCTGCGCCGAAAAAAAATGAATTTATCTTGGGTGTACAGCCCATTTGCGTCAGATTTACGAATAATTCGAATTTTTCGAATGCTACTGGTTGATGTGCATTGCTTGTGATTTTATAGTATGTCTATATTATTAAAATTTTAATTTTGTTTTAATTTTCGTATTACTCCGACAATAAAATAAATGTATAAAAAATTGAATATTGCGAAAACAGTGGATTGGTTTTTTATATTAATATTTATTTAATTTTATATTTATAACAATTAAAAGTACATTTTTACAATATACCATGTGGTTTAATAATGTTTCCATCTTGAATAAATATTTTTACAGGGCATATTTTATTTGAAGAACGTTGCATCGTTCAACATTTCGAGAGGTATACGACAATATATGCTTATAGCCCTTGTCTACAACCATTTTTTCCTATCTTTTGTTTGACGTGAATTCCATTTTTATTAATTATACTAATTAGTTATTAATATAGTATAGTATTTATTAATCAATAAAACCAAAATAAATACAGGACTACAGGAGTCTTAATAAAACGAATTTTCGCTGTGCAATATAAGCTTATTGATAATTTTATTATTTTCTATTCTTTTAACCAAACAGTTGAGCGTTCCAGAAACGTTTTAAATCATCATAAATTTATTTGTCAAGCAGACATAATATTATGTTCTTAAAAGAAAAGAAAATAAAGGTACGAATGAAAATAAATCCAAGAAATGGCATTATTACAAATGTATATCTATTAAAATTCGATTGATATAATTTTAAGTCATTATATAATTATGATTTCTATAATATAATCGTGGTTAAAAAATACTGTCCAAAGTTAAGGCATTTCTAATCTTTCAAGTCGCTGCTGTGAAACGTCGATGAAATCGACTACTAAAAGCCTTTTCTGTGTAATTTATATGTGGCTGGAAACATTCCAGGTTAATCTATAATAATTATTTAATAATTTTATAATTTTAAAATGTTTGAATAATTAAATTGAATAACCAATTTATATCTGAGTAGATTAACGATTCATAATTTGCCGTCCAGCCCATCGGGTACGTCGGCAGCGGACAGCTCCTAGCTATTCTGTATAGTGTATCATATACATACATGTTATTGATGACAGCGACCAGAATTAAAATTTATTTACGGAAATCATATCACATGTGCTCGTCGTGGTCGCATGCAACTTCCATTTCATTATTCGCATATACATATGTATAGGTACTGCAGTTGTTTACCGTTATTTTGAGTTCACGTTTTTTTCCCCACACCGCTTTTTTTGTCACTCTCTCTCTCTCTTCTTCTCACTACTGTTTATTATTTATAACAATATTCTTATCTTTTCGCCGTTCGCATTGTACCATAACACTATAATAATATACGCGTATGCAAACAGTTTTTCCGGCGCAACAAAGCGATATACGATGACGTCCGCGTGCAGTATACAATATACACGTGTATAATATAATACGAGACGCTAAAATGATTTTTTTTTTTTTTGATAAATGACGACAACTGCGCCGCAACGATCTTCCGTTGCGAACCTTCACTGTATAATGTTTTATTATTATTATGTATACGTCCGCTCCTTTCGCGCGCCCAAAACATATAATGCATTATGTGCATGCGACCGCGTATAGGACGATTGCAGGAGACCGCGTGGACGCGCGAATGAACCATTTTGTATTATAGACATTATGTGTATTGTTCACGGTATTATATAGACGTGTCTGCCGCGCGAACGGTTTTTAATCGGTTTTCCACGAGTTCATCGCACCACCACCATCACTACCACGATTCAGAAATGGTAAGCTCCTAGACAAAAATAGGTAAGTCTCTTGTGTGCATTGACGCATAACGCAAACGCTATATTATAGTGTTAACACTATAGCTCCTACGAGGCCATAATATCACCCGAGGTACAATGAACGAATCCTAAACGAATTTTTTATTAAATCAAAAATTAATATCCGACTATATGCGTCGAATTTCCAACAACAACAGTACGTGATAATAATATACGATTGTCATTATTATTGCACAATACTATATCTTCTTCTTTTCTTTTTGTCGACAGTCCAATAAGGTTGGTCGGCAGACATTTTCCACTCCTGACAATATTCTCCGCTTTCCGTTTTAATACACAATACAACCTGCGGCAATCCCATAGGCGTAGTTAGGGGGAGCTTGGAGGGCTTAGCCCCCCAGTTTGTATAATAGCCCCCCCAAAAAAAACTTGAGGCCATCTAAATTTTAAAAATAATCAAATCAATCATTTTTACGGTATTTAAATATTGATAAAAATAACTGTTTATCGTTTATGTTTTATGCCAGATTATCCATTACATTTCTTATAACTTATAAGTTATAATATTATATAATAGTGCGTTATTTTCATCTGACGATATTATGTCGTTAAGGTTAAGTTGTACTTATTTGATTGAAATACGTCTATACGTCATCTATTCATTATATTATTGTGTTATTATTATCATGATTAAATCTATTTAGTTATTATTATTATTATGTTGTAAAATTCAATAGTGATAGGTAAGATTATAAGAATATAAGATAAAAGCAACGTGCACGTGGTTATATGGTAAAAATGAAATGTACCGAATACCTATTACCATTGATTATAAATACTATCAATGTTATTACTAATTGTTGTTCATTGCTATTACGAATTTACGAATAATACGTTTATTATTCAATCAGTTTACCAAAATGGAAAAAAATAAATTATTTAGTATTTTCAATAAACCTAAAAAATCTGTCAACATTTTTTTGACATCAATAAATACTAGTAATACAACAAATATAATAGTTGATGTTGAACATGATGAATCTGTAGATGATCCTATGACTATACCTATAGTTGTGAATGCTGTACATGAAAATAATAAATCTGTGGATGATGCTGTACATGAGCCCACACAAAATGTAAAATGTAGTATTAATGTCATTTTAGATTTAGGTGATATTGACACGGGCCCAGCAACACCTATATTAGATGTGAGTTTTGTGAACAGCGTGTTGTGAACGGTCTTCTTCAACCATGCGAAGAATCAATACTTATATACGCTCCACCATGAGTCATGATCGTTTTTCCTCTTTAGCTATTATCAATATTGAAAGAGATGTATCAAATAGTATCAATTCTAATGATATATTAGATGTATACTCTAAAGAAAATAGACGGTTAATTTTATAAGTAAAAAACATTGAATATTTTTATAAAAACTATAGATTGTCACTCTTTATTTGTATTTTGTTATGTATATTTGCAGATGTACATTAGTTGGGGGGTCGTAGGGAATGAAGCCCCCACGAATCATTACATGTCTGCCCTTGAAAGGGCTAAAGCCCCCCCCCTCCCAAAAAAAAAATTGACTACCCTACGCCTATGGGCAATCCATATGTTATATACTTATATCTCTTACTATTTGACTAATGTATAATCCAATAGTGGTCACCCTATAGTTATTCCCCTCAATAGCATCTTTCCGCATCATTTACCATCATTATTCCGCTAATTAGACTGTTCTAGCGCAGTATGTGTCACACTAACTTGGTGGACTCTTCTTGTTTTTAGGTCATCTGAAAGTTTCTTGATGCTTTTCGATTCATTTTTTCACTTGTTTTGTATTTGGTACAGCCTATTTCAAGCTAATTCCAAGATTATTCTAATACAAACGCTAAAACTCTACATATTATAAAATAGTTTATATATTCAAAGTACACAAAATATTGTATTATATCATATTCTATCAAATTTTTTGGTCACGTATAAATATAGGTTATTCCGTATTCTTGTACAGTGGTTTACGTTTGGGGTAAAAGACATATGGATTTTGAAAAAAAAATAATAATATATTGTTACTTGTGTTTTAATGGATATCTCTTACACTAATATAGAGTGCTTGATGGATGCACTAATGTATTAACTTTCAGATCTAACTATCTCGACCGTTTCAATTAAAATCGGTAGAAACAAGGATTTTTGTTTTAATGTATTATATTTTGTAGTTAAATTTTGGTGGAAGATTGTGTTTTATGCCTAAAGTTAAGCGATTTAATTAGTAAAAATTATTCCAAAAACCACGAAGTGTAATTCATCTTTGTTTGGAATTTCATGTATTTTTGTATTTTTTTACCGCACACATTTTAGACAAGTAGGATATATAATACCTATACGAGTGTACAAATAATAAAATTATTGATATTAGCTGTAACAAATTTTATTGGCGGCTATAATATATTATACAAAATTTTCTAGCTAAAATTAAACTGGATGGTGTACTAAACATATCAACAAAACGGAAATTAGCTTGTCACAAGGTATTGTAGGTACATATTATACAAACAGACGTCATTTACATATTATTTTAAATTCTAAGAGTGATTGAGAATAATTTTTATGTGTTTCTCCATTTTTATTTTTAACGCGTTTATATTTCGGGACAAGTTGGTGATTGATTACAAACCTATGGTGGTCACAGATTAAAAACGAATGAACAGGCATTAATGGAGAAAGTAGATCGAGTTATATGATGGTCGTATTGTAATGATTTTTTGTTAATTTAATAGTTAACAGCTAGATTAATTTACAAAAAAACTGTTATCAAGTAATTTAATTTAAGATTTATTTAGTAGTGATTAACTATAGTAAAAATTATTTCGTAGTACACAACTGTAATTAAAATTAGTTAGAAATATAGTTTCATCATAGAATTAAGTGTTATCATTAGCGCAGGTGACAGCTAATAATTGTTTGCGTTATTTCACAGTATTAATAGTTTGTGAAATTGTATTTTAGGCAGAATTAAAATTCTATAATATTCTTTAGAAATAAAATTTTACATATTTCATCGTATATAATTTAATAAACTAATAAAGAACAGATAAGTGATAATTGTACGAATTATTCTCGTAGAACATTGACGCTTTTCGGTATGTGGAATAAGCCTATACGGTCCATTAAAAATAAAGCAGCTTCAAAATTAGATATAAGTGAAGTGAAAGGTCATTTAGCTAATATGAAATCTCGTGAAAGATTGTAAATTTGACCAGATAGGCTTTATTTTATTTTATTTGATTAGATAGAATTAATAATTTAAGAATTTTATAAGTAATAAAATAGATTTATTTTGAGTATCAATTAATTATCGGTTTATTATTTTCGTTTATGGTTTTATAGAGGTATTTATATTTAAAACACAATATAACGTATAATATGGTTTTCCCTATAAACAGAATTAAGGGGCTTAATTTAGTTAGTGCCCGGGGCCTTTTCTCATCTTGTTACGCCACTGTATACGGAGATACCACAAACCACAGTAAAAGAAAAACGTGCCATGTATATATGTAATATCTAATATAGTACAATATCAGCTAGGTATGATATAAAAAATATTGTTAATTAAAATACTATGGTGTTAAGAAAACTTGACAAAAAAATAAAATAAAAATGCTAAGAAGAAAATTATACAATTTTAAATATTAAATAATGGATATTCTGTATAATGGCATTGATTTTTAATAATAATAAATAATAATTTTATAATTAACAAAATCACAATTGTATTAGGTACCCTATCATAGATGTTTGCGATAAACCATTATAAATAAATAAATGTATTATATACTGTAGACATTGGTTCCGCATTGTCTCTTTATAGCACGTTTATTCATAATAAATAGTATACTATTATAATATATAGTACTTATGACTTATCTATTTTCTTCTACTTTTGCAACTTCCAAGTCATGTATAAGGTTATTTATGTGATAAAAACCAAGGCACTAATAATTTAATTCCAGTATGTGTACATGAGATTTGCATTCTCTTTTGTACACCTATATCACGTCATGGTTCGTTTGATTAACGTTATTTTACGTATATTTTGAACATAGCTGACTAAGAAGCAAAATGTAATCAACTTTATAAAATGGAACTATGAAAATTATCGCGCTAAGGTACCTACGTCATAATATATAATAGACAAATTACAGGTGTTAGTTATGAATTGCATCATTGCGATAATAAGATAAAACGATACGATTTAGACATAATATATACATAGTATTTTTTTATTTATTGACGTCCAAACGGCCACGTGTTCAAGTGTTACTATATACGTCTAAACGGTCAGGTCTTGATGTCCTAGATCGTATAATATACTTTAATTAGCCATGACCACCACGCCGCTATATAGTACATTCGATGATAGCTTACAATTTATTCATTGTTGTACACGTAGGTTTTATTGCAATGCAAAATTACGTACAAAGGGGAGTTTTTTTCAGGATTACCGTTTTATTGGATAATAATTGATTGGTCAACAGATTTCACAATATAACATATCACACAATCGGTAATATAAAATCAGTAATATAAAATCGGTATTTATTGTGTGTGTTTAGACTATTTAGAGTTCTAGAATCTATAGGAGAGTTAAAAAAGAAAAACATTTATGGTAAATTATGAGTTTTAAACTTCCTCACTTTTTTTTTATTCAAAAGAAAATTAAAATCTGTGGTGATATTACACTATAAGAAATTTTGATAGTTAAAATCGAAAAATATAAATGACCTCACTATTATACGGATGAAGTCCGTTATTCTAATAACTGAATTTTTTTAACGACATCACGTGACGAATTTGGTTTTTTTTTTATTTTTTGGAATTGAAATTGCCAGGACAAGGTTTAAAAAGACGATAATTTTATAAAAGCCTACTGAATCATTTTTTTAATAAATCTCTCTTAAAACCAGAAAATTGCTTGTCTAATTTTAAATTTTAATTGTCCTAATAATGCGACAAATGTTGACTTTTAATTTTATTCACAAGTAAATATTTTTTGTTGCTTAGAAATTATAACGATAACCAACTGAAGAAGGTGATTTGTTGTGTTTTGTACTACTTTTGTATTTTATTTTGACAAGTTAGAGATGAGTATCATCATTCATGAGAAATCCCCAAAGTGGTAAAATAAATAAAAGGTGTTGAAAATGTAAGTATGGAAAAAAAATACCCCTAGTTAGAACCACTGAAGCTATGAGTATGAAATTTAGTTGGTAGTTTCGTTTTATGATGTAAAAACTCACTATGAAACGACAAAAACCGTAAAAACTGAAAATTTATTATGGTGATGGTTTTTCAATACGTGAGATGTGCAATAAGAAGAGATTTAAAAAACTTTGGTTCCGGCAAAACTGCTAGCTCCGTATGAAGCCGGCTAATTATCGGTTACCGAGATTCTTTATACAAGATACAACGTATAGCCGAGTACGAAGAAATTATTTTTTTTTTCAAATTTATCTAAGTGGGTTAAAAAGCGTATTATGATTAGAAATTGTAAGAATGGCCAAAACGGAATATGAAAATTGATCGGTAAGTTTGTTATTTTTGATTTATAAAACTGCAAAATTATAATATCTATAATACAGTGTATCATAAATACAAATATATTAAATATAATTTTTAACCTGGTGTTATACCAGGCTATAATACTTGTATAAAATAAATGTATTTTGAAAATATGAATCGCTTTTTCCGTTGTCATGCCATTACTTGAGAACGCCTTTACCAATTTGACTAATTTGTTTTGTTGTTAGCAACAGTTTAAACTTTAAACCTCAAGGAAAATGTTCAAAAAAGTTTAAAATAAGTACTACTACTAATTCAAGCTCCAAAGTATGGAATATATTAAATGTTATTCATCATAGTAACACGACAAATGTTCTGGGTATTTATATATGTACCTATATTTTTTTCACTTAAGGTTACCTAGGAAATATTTTATGTTGATCTTACAGTTTTACAATTGAATTATGTAAATTATAGTATAAAATAATAAAGTACACATCAATCAAAATAGATATCTATTTATAATTATTAAATATTTTCCAAAATGTAATTCTCAAAGGGGTAAATGAAATAAAAAGGTTAATAATGCATGACAATATTTTATTAAAAACTATGCCTGGCCAAGTCCGGCTCATACTCTCGTCCGAAGCTCGCAGGGTAATTCAGCTAGTATTACATAAAACTAGATGGTCCACTTTGGAATTGATTGATAACTCAGCTTTAAGAATAACCCCCTCAAACCAGTGTTTTTAGTACGAAGTGTTAAATTATTTTACTATAATAATTATTATTTAAAATAATTTTCAATAAATAAAAATCAGTGATGTGTATTATTGTGTAATTAAAAACGAAAATAATATCTCTTAAATACCTCTTTTTTCCTATAAGTACATGTGACACTGAATTCAGTTGATCTCCGGTTAGTTTAAATTTTTGAGACTCTTACGTGGTTTGAATAGGGAGGACACGATTTGATTTAACATATATATTATATAAGTCTGTGCTATTATATTACACAAGCCATCAGATATGGAACGATTTATAGCAAAAAAGAAACTATTCACATCAATTTAGAATAGTCGTTATATGTGTGTAACATTTAATTACTACACAGTTACATAATCATTTCTAATCTAATTATAGCATAATAATTTCAAATTTATCACATTTTTCCAGTCCTAGTACTACGTAACAAGTACAAACAATGTATATCGCGTGGGACTATATATTCTAGTATTATTTTGAAAATACAATTTAAATCAGTAGACACACTTAATGCATATAATGATCGTACAATGGTATAAAACTTTACTACACTGCAAGATACGTAATATGCTACGGACGTAATTATTTCAGTTTGTTTTTATATTATACCATTACTTATAAATATCAAATAATAGTATTTATAATCAATGATTATCCTAAAGCCCGCCATCCATGATCGTCGGTTCGTTTTTATTGCGTAATAAGAGAAAAAAAATGCAAATCGTTCGTACCGCTTAGTACATAATATAATATAATATAATATACTAACGAGCCTATACGTCGCGGTCGTTTTTATCTGCGTTGGCCGATCGAAATATAAATCCGTCACATATTGTCGTCGGATGAGCACGCGCTTATATATATGCATATATATATACTTATATACTTATATATACAATATACACACCACGGACAAACGACGTCGTTTTAATGCGAAACTGTTGTAACAACACGGTGGCGGAGACCCCGTGTATTATCGGCGAGTGGCAATAGGTTCATGGTTGGATTTCAAAACACCGCGTTCATATAATATATAATTCTAACACACACATAGTACTAATACATACATAATATATATATAAATACAAGTACGCGCGCGCGCGCGCGCGTGTGTATGTGTGTGTGTGTGCGTTCGTATCCATATGCGTGTGTGTGTGTATTTAATTGACCTCGAAATCTTACGCGCGTGAGTCATCTTTCACAAGCAATTCACCGCAAACGTATATTACAATATCTTAAACCGGTGTGTGTATGTGTGTGTATGTGTGCGTGCGTATTATGTATGTATGCGAATCGGACGAATCGACGATATATCATTATACTATATATTATTATTGTGGTATTATTTTAAACCGACGTCGTCGACGACGCGTGCTATAATATTTCGCTGCAGGATCCGGCAACGATCGTATTGGTCCAAACGATCGAAAAATCGATTATATTTTATTTGTTAATTTGTTTTTTTTTTCTTCGGCGATTATCAGATAAATGAAAATTATATATGCATAGAAAACGTTTCGTTATCCGAAAGCTGCAATGTCCGTCAACTGGTGTAGTCCTTGTACCGCGTACACAAGTCAGTCTCAGTTTCCTGACGAACAATAAACGGCACCCCAAATTACACCACATATATAATAATATACATAAGCATTTGATTTGTACATTGTATACCTAACTCTTTCTGACTTCGTTCCTTCGTAGACCATCATAATTAGTTCTTTAGTACTTCTTTATTTGTTCTTCATCTTGGACTGTTTTAAAAAAACCTTGGATTTAAGATGAACATTTAATTCCGCAGAGGGTCACATCCGGGAGATCTTCCGAAATGAGTCCCACTAAATCAGTGGTTCCCAACCTTTTTCATTCTACGCCTCCCTTGTAAATTTACTAAAATCTCATCCACCCCACTCTTAAATAATTAGTCTAGGCAATTTTTTTTTTTTTTCTGAGCGATACAAATGAATTATACAAATTAACTATATATTAGACATTGTATAAAGTGCGATTCGACTGACGTGTAAACTGTAAATGTAAAGTCACATCTAAAAATAGCATTTGAACGCAAGCTCATATATGGATTCTAATATCCGTTATCGGAGGCAAACAGATAGCTGTGAGTCGTGCGATATCGTTACATATATATAATTATTATCGATGCCCGATAATCTGAAAACTTATATAGTGATTTTAATTTTACACATTGTAAAATAACATAACTATTTTCATAATCCATCATCATATCCCCCCTCCAACCAGACTCTAAATCCCTCCCCTCTGGGTGGGAACTGCTGCACTAAATGAAGCCGATACAATAAAAATATCCAATATTGTACGTTCGCTAAATAAATAAACAAATATATAGAACCCATCATTTGTGTCTCGAATTAAAAACATATAAACAATAATATTATTCTTTAGGTAGAATTTCACAATCCATGTGCGTTCCTGCAGTTCACATTTAGCATTAGGATGCACCACGGGATTGGATACTGGAAAGCCGTGTCACCATAAAACTAGTTGACGACGCGTTTCACACGGGTTACAAAAATATTGCGTCGTGTACGGAACTCCGTTTAATTGAATTGTCCGGCGGGTATGACACGATGGTGTAATTACATCAAGCACACGGTGTACGACAACGCGATTTGCAGAAACGTAAAACGGTTAAAGTTAAGATATTTGCGCGACAAACGATTAAACACACAATTATTATACGTAATACACGGCAATAAATAAAGAAAAATTACGATATTGGGCCGGCGATCGACCGGATGGCACGTCGGCACACGGACACGGTGACGGCATTATTTTTTTTATGTATATCCACGGAGACGCGGAAAAAACGGCACAAAAGCGACAGATTCTGGTGTGTGCATCATGGAAAAATCGCGATTAAACATATGAAACAAACGCGTAGGTACTGCATAGAGGTTGGCTACTGGCTACTGGTTATAGTTCAATTTATATGAAGTAAGCAAAGATGAGAGCGACGTGGTATCCAGATATGTAAAAAAAATCTCCCGTTATGTTATTGTTTCTTCTATGTCAACAGTATTTATTATACTCTGTGTATATTTTTATAATTTATCATTGTTTGATTCTCTTTTTCACATAACACATTGCAAAAATTAATAAAGCCGATGGCTATATAGTTCAATTTGTATGAAATTTATTTAAACATTTGTTTTTGAAGTAATATTATAATGAATTCTTCGTGCTTATACATAACCAATGATACAATTATGCCGAGTTGTTATGTTCGTGGCCATCCAAGCAACCCTATAGAAACAAGAATCTTTAGTTTTCGTCAGTAAGTGTACATATAATATATAGGTACTTGACAACATTTGCATTTGATCTCACTATACCGGTCTACCTACAATAGTTCGTACTGCGCTGTGCACTGCTAAAATAGTTTGATATCCGAAATGGCCCTTCTCTCTAAATTATAATAATATTATGGTTTTCTCGTTATTCATTTTTGTAGTACACACAAAACTAATAATCGGTTCAGCACGTCTATAAGATAATCACGTCGCGACGCGAGACTCGCATAAATTTATATTTCTGCGTGTTATTTTCAATAAACGTGCCACGATATCAGTGCACAATACGGTGTCCATCTTTGATTATTTTAAACTGTCTATAAATAAGTGTAAACTCAAATAACTGCCGTGAGTGCACCACCACAAACCGTGCCGCGACAAATTGGCCACCAGGAATCATTGGTCAAGAACGTGACAGGTAACATACACTACATATAACCTATATATAATATTATACAGGTTAGGTACAGATTGATTTTCTATTCATTCCTATATTATGAATATGGAAAATATAACTGACTGACTGTCAGTGGATTATAACTAATAGAGTTATATAAACTCATTATAACATATAGGAAATCATTAACACAGAACGAAATGTTATAAATGTTATAATATAAATTTAAATTATATTATGTTCATGTTTGGCCATTCGTTATACTGTTTATGGTTTTTTTTTTTTTTTTTTTAATTGAAAATCTATGTCTATATCCGGTTTTGATAAAAAAAATAACGATTTTAATTTTTGTAAATTTTGAATATTATTTAAAAATATTTTCGATTTTGATATTTTAAAAGATTTTTAATAATTTTTATCGATATTGAAATTCGATATTGTTATCGATTTCAAGCCCTAATTAAAACGTCTCCACCATTCATTGGCTTTTGTGTCTGAAACGATTTGTTGAACGATCACCGGACTGCAGTACACTATTTATCTTTTCATTTTTTAGCGAGGTGTATAATCCCAAAATTACTGTCGATTTTGCCACATAGTATAGGTAGTTATACACATCTGACTTTGATTTTAATATTATTAAATATTTTGTATTTTTAATTAAAAGTTCTGTTAGTGAAAACTATTTAAGTACTGATGAGTAATGTAGAATATAAAAAACGATTTGTTTGAATAGTGCAAAATGAATTTTAAATAGTCACAATACGATAAATAACCCATAACAAGAATACCTAAGACTGAAACAGTGAGAGTTATTATGATCTTTAGAATTATATCATTGCTGTAAGAGCATAATTGTATTATAACAATTAACAACTGATCATACAACCTATAATTCCATATATGAGCTGCACAATAAATGTGTCCTATAGCCGCAGTATCGAAATGTTATACTATATAAGAGTAGGTATAAATAAGATTGTTCTAAATTATTCAGGTTAACGCGGATTCGATATGGTCCAATTATAATTTATGAATTCTTTATTTGATAATATATCTCAATTTCGTAAGTCTAAGTGGTTATAAAATTAAGTACCATAACGCTGCATGATTATATCATCAATTTTAAAATACACCTATATATATATATATATATATATATATATATAGTGTAATCGTTGAGAATGTAAATTATAATCAGTTAAACATGATTTATGTATATTCAAACGTATATACACACAAACACATACACCGAATAGTAATTATATTATATATTGCACAAACAAAATTAGATACGATCTAGAAAATTTTAACACCACGGTCCTATATAATAATCATTAGACAACGAAGCGTCCAATAAAAAATATCGTGTTGATTAATCAGAATTGTTAATAACGTTTTCCCACACATTTCAATGAATACTTTTATAAGCATACTTGGAATAACTGAAATTTTTTTCAAATAAGAAATTAAATAAGTTTATACAAACGTACAAAATAATATTATAATATCATTGTTGCAATACAATGTGTTGTTGGTCATATATTGAAATTTCAATTTATCCGTACCATTAATATTTGTATATAATAAATAATTATTAAATTATTTATTATTCACTAGACAATTTAGTATTGCTTATATATTGCTAAATAATAACGTTAACTGTAACAAATTAGTTGTTGGTACTGACTGCACTGTATGTCTAAAGTAAAGAATAAGTATTTTCAAAATAATCTTGAGATATTTTATTTATACATTTCTCGAGTTTTTATTATATGCCATATTGAATGGTTAATACGTTTTAAATGAATAAAAAATCATAAAAATATTATTTTTCGATTAAATGGATGTATATATATAAACTCGTATGCATAGAGTAATCCATCAGTTTCAAATCCATTAAAAATATATTGGTATAAGGTTCGGGTTAAATCAAAAACTACTTAATGAATTGTATTTTCTGAAATATTTTCCTTTTTTGAAATGTAAAATCAACTAATCTGTATATATTTACTATCACTGATTCATCATATACAATAGGTATTTTAATTGAATTTTACTACAGGAAACTAAAAATATAATATCATAATTATTATGGTTTATTTGCTAGACTTAAAAGGTATTAGTTAAAAGTTCTCTAAAATCTGCTAATGCTTCTATATGTTAATATATACTGTATACCTAATTGCTAAAATGTTAGTTATATTTTGTTTTTCATGGTAAATACCTGGTATACGTAATTAATAATTTCTCTGACTACTATTAAAGTATACAGGAATATAATAAAATAAGTGTATATATACAGAAGTATTAGGATTATTTTAATTATTTACGACTTCAATTATAATAATAAGTACTAAACTACTAATACGAGTTTGTAATGTATAGATACCCTCTACGTGATTTTGTAATATTATGTTTATATAGGTATAAACCCATAGAGCCCAACCCCGTAGAGTACAGCGTATTAATACTAATTGTTTGTGAAATATTAAATATATATTATATAATATATTTTATTTGATATTTTATCAATTCATAGAATTGTATTTAATCATATACATTTACTTATATATATATATATATATAATTTCGTCTGTTAGAATCAAGTATAAACCATTTGTAAATCTTAAGGAACTATACAATAATAAAGACGTTGTAGGCCTATATATAGATTTATTAAGGATTATCTTAACTATTTATACATATGTAGGTGCAAAATTTATTTGATATACAAATACATTATCTGTATAATTATCACATATTACAGACATGTAGTGTGTAATATATTATATGTGATACGTATACTATCATGGAAATAAATTAAAATATAAGGAAATTAAGCAATTGCAATACTGTATTTTTAAGTCATCTCAATTACATATACAGAGTCAAATTTATAAAGTATAATATAGGGCCCCAAGCAGTTTAAGATGTAGTCCCATATTTGATATATACTATCGAAAATAATTAATGGATCGAAATATACTTTGTTTTATTTATTAGGTAAGTATACTTACCATATTTATAGTTACCTAAAAGTATAATAATAATAAAAGAATTGCACATTATTATGCTTATGACATATAAGTATATCCACGCATTTCTAAAAGTTATCATTTGTTTTTCTAAAGAAATAAAAATATATGCATTTTTGGTGTACTATAAAACTAGGCAGTAATTTGGTTTCATCAATTATTTTATAATATCTTTAAGATTTTATTAAATAAAAAATTTTATAATTTGTACTTTACTAACCTAATTTAGTATACAAAGAAACATAAATAGTATATTAGCATTAATTTTATATTAATATATAAAATATTATTAAATTCTTTGATATTAAAACTTCCTAATAAATAATAATTCAGTTAGTACTATAAAATAGTAATATTTTTTCAAATATTTGGTTTATATCATAAAATTGTCAAATGTTATGACTTGTTAGATATTGACTGTATATATGATATAGTTAAAAGTTCGAGCAGAACTATTTTGTTATATAAACATTATCCAAATCATATTTAGAATTATATGAATTTTAATGTAAATTATAAATTACAACATTATGTATACTGAGGGTCTGAGTATAAATATATTTATGTTTACAAAAGTTACAAATAATAATATTCAATGATATAATTAAAAAAGGATTTTTTAAATCATTTTATTTTGATGTAATATTATTTAATTGTATGGTATTGAGCATATTTCATAGCATAGTTAGTCCTCTGTTATTATATATGATAAGTATAAGAAGATTTATAAAGGTATTTGATGTTGCGAGGGATGTAAATATATGTATACAATTAAGCAATTTTGAATAGTTTACGTAACTACATATATTAACCGAAAATCTATGTATATTGCATAACAATTTTACATCAGTTATATACGGTTTAAAAATACCAATGCACAATTTCAATTATTTACTGTGAGGGCAAACATTTTTCTAAATTAATTTCTTCTTCTTTCAGATAAATTGTCAAACAACCATATAGTCAAATCTAATACTGTAGAAAATGTTATTATAATAAAATAATCCATAAATACAGTAATATTTGTAATTGAAACATATAGTTAAAGTTACCGTGCGGTGGTTGCGAACAATAATTTTAATGAAAAAAAAAAATATGAGCATTTATGCTTTGAGACCAAGATCCAAGTTTTAAATATCGATTAACACATCGTATATAATATAGGCCAACAGTCATACGGATGAAATTTTCAAAGACATGCCCTGCTCCCCTTCCCTCTCCAAAATAATTCCCTCGTTAACCAGAAATGGGGTTATTCGTTATCCCTGAGGTGTAGAAGCAGAAGTTATATCGTCCCATGTGAAGTGCTCAGTAACTGCATTTGTATACTCAGGCGCGTATCCAGAAACTTTTTATGAGGAGTTCAACAATAATTTAAACTTATTTTCTAGTGAAGAGTTGCTAATTCATCAATTAAAAAAGGCATTTACAACTGAAAAAAATTGCCAATAGTTATTTTAATTAAATACCCAAAATATTTTGAAATGATAAATCAGTTTTAAATTAAAGTACAAATAAATGAACTAAGAAAAAAAAATCTTTGGATTTTTACATTATATTAATAATAAAAATATGGTTGAATTGACTGAGATAAAATAGTTATTATCAAATTACAATACCAATTAAATTTGTCTTCTTTTCTTAGATAGGTCATCCAACACTTATTCTGGGCGGTTACCGATTTTTCTATAAATATTCACATGAACCATTAAAACGGTTCTCTATACAATGGTGTTTCTAAGATAGGTTTTTAATCGTCAAACTATCGAATATGACCTTTCTGCAGTAGGTTGTAGCTGTTGTAATATTGGTACAGTTAACACGATTTTTAATAGTTTGTATATACATTTGGATAATCATTTTCATCACAATGATTGGAGCAAAAATAAAAGTGATGAAGCGCTTAAAACAAATTTATATGCAAACCGAATATATAAGTACATGATTTTCAAGTCAATGTTTTAATATTACACAAAAATGTTAAAGAAAAACCGTATATTTCATATAAAAGTTAGTTTACCATCTTGGGAACATGGATGGGTTCTGACTTCCCCCCTCTCCATGGATACGCCACTGTGTGTACCCACCAGATGTATAGATATTATAGGTACACATTTTGACATTAGGACTTAGGAGTTGCGAGTATTTTATATTATAAATAGGGTCTGTGCTGTCTGCTGTGGCGGCGCGGGCGGCGGCGTCGGATCAGCACGTGGCTAGGCGTCGGCGGGAGCACGTGACGGCGGTCGGCGGCGACCAATGACGCGACGGGCCGCGAACCGGCGACCAATGATGATCGGGACCGGTTGCCGGGCGAGCACGCCGGGGCGGGGGTACGAGGGCATCGGTCCGTCCGTGTGCGGGTGGACGCGAAGAAGACTGCCGCAGTCTCTAACGCGCCGACGGACCGGTTGTTCACGTGCGCTCGTACACGCATTTTGTACACGGTAATAATAGTATGGTAATCGTAATATTTTTAGTGTAACATCATCGCTCGCCAACCCGTGTGTGTCTCAGTGCTCATCAACGTATTTCTATTAGAATTTTCCGTCGGTAATATCGCGCGCGTCGATTTTCTTTTTTTTTTTTTTTTCTGTCACCCGTCCCTTTGTCGAATTGCCGTCTCGATTCCGATTGTATTCGTCGTCAAATCACATCAAATCCGTACGTACACCGTGTGTTCAGTTCTTGTGCGCAATCTGTTTTTTAAAATATATAATGAACCTCCCGCTCGTACGCGTCGTTGTCAACCACTTACGACGAGAAAATATGTGAAACGCGCGCGATTAATTGTGAATGCGTGACAGTCGTCTTCGACTACCATTATATATATATATATATATATACGGACGTGTTCGGTTTCCTTTTTCCCGTCCGTTTTTTGTCGAACCGCCAAGCTGGATTTTCAGGCCAATTCTTCGAACATGTTCACCAGGTAATTTTTTTATTTTTCCCCTTTAGATTTTTTCTTAGCTGTTTGACCGTACACTATCACCACGTGTTCCATGTAAACCCAATTATTATAAGCAGAGAACAATGTAATATCCAGTATTGGTTAACACGCGCTGCCAAACTTTACCAATAGTTGAAAATATTTAATTTTTCATCATGTATATGAATGTAGTTACTGTAGTACTGATAAAGGTACGTGGTACAATATAGTGTCACACAACCTAAAATACCGCGGTAATTGGTAATTCATGTTACCAATTTTCCAAAGTTTTATCAACGCGGTCTACACGGAACACGGTGAATGGTGAGCGTGCTCCTATAGGTACCCCGTCGTCCGTATACCATTCGTATACTCTAACACAAACTTATATATAAACTTATCTTTTATGTGCATACAGTTTTAATTTAACATAGTATTATTACACCAAGTATACGATTCCGTTGTATAAAATACCGGTTTACACGGTATAAAAACATTATTGTTCGAATACAAAACCTTTTAATGTATTCAGCAGATTTATTTATATATCAAATATTATTATTGAATTTGATATTCTGTCGGCTTAAATGAGAATAATGTTTAAATAGAATCGTTATAGTGTATCGGTATAAGGTAGTACCGATAGTAACTATTTTTTTTTTTTTGTTTTACGTGGAAAATTTGAATCGTATAGGTATCAAGTAAATAATTAAAAAAGCATAATAGATACTTCTAATTCTAAATGTATATTATGTAAGTATATATATTAAATGAATGCAGTTTGAATTTCATGTAATATTTTCATTGATTAAAAATAATTTTTATCTATTATCGTTAGCCGCTGATTGAATTAATATATAATATCATAAATTACAATGTTATTATAAATTATTTACCTATGAGTAAGTTCTTAGAATATACCTATACTCTATTTATATATTAATTAATTCATCGGAAACTATTAAAAATGCATACAAAAACTAAAGTCATGGATTGCTGATTTCTGTAATGATTATTATATGGTCTTAAAAAGTTTCGATATTGTTTTGGGTAAAACCATAGTATTTCGTTTTTTATTATATTTTATAATAATATACTTATACACTTATACCATTACACTAAAAGTTTATTTTATTACTATACATAGTTAAAATTAGATTATTTTTATCTAATCTCATGCGTAGATGTAAAATGTTTATGTAAACGATTCGTTCCTCCTAATATTCATTTATATAAATCCAATGTAATGAAATATTTGTTATCAAAGTTTCGTTATCTGAAGAGATTTTGTTACAAGGGTACCTAATAACTATATACTCCCCTAAATATCTAGATTCTAGACAAAATATCCGTCGATGTGAAATAGGTGTTATTAATTTAATAAAATCAATGGTCATTTGAGTACTTTACTTACCTTTTTGTATCTTAAAATAATTTTTTCGTACACCATTACATAATGCTTTCGAACATTTTAATAACTACTTAAATCTTAATAAATAATAAAAAATAGTTCTTGAAATTCTTATAAGATTCAAAATAATTATATAATATAAATATCGAGATATATATGAAGGTAACCATAGTTGTACTCCAATCATTTCGAAAATTATTTTAAACATTTTTATAGATTTCTCATAGATTTATTTAAAACTCCCGGAATACTAACAAGTTTTGTATTCCATTTTATGACTAAAACTAAGAATATATACCTATATTTCTTTTAATTATGGTATAATTCATTCCTAGCATTATATGGTACAGTCATTACAGCCGTATATTGAAAACATTATTATAGTTAAATGATAAGAATTATATTGATCATTAAAACTCGTCTACTTAATTATAAAGCTTTCAATTAGTTTTGCACTTAAATTTATTAATTAATTAATAGCCTTTTAATAAAACATATTTGGCATACGTATCTACATATACGATACATCAAGGAATCCATTAAATCTTAATATCAGTAATATTTTTCACTATTAAATTTATATTTTTATTTTATTAAACGTATATTTTTTACTAATTACTAATTAAACGGAAGAAAAATGAGAAATAAATGATTTATGCAAAATACAAATCAGAGAGTGTGATTTTAATTATTAACAAAAATATTATTTATACAACTTTACTCAGACTATTTGCAGAACTACATAAAAAAAATAATGGATCAAAAAACGTAAATTTTTACGTTCAAAAACATGTTAATAACTATTGTGGTGCTAACCAGTTCACGTTAAATGCAATCAGAGATGTTATCGATGTTTACTAGTATTGTAGGCGGAGGTTTTCGATAAATATCAAGGCTTAAATACCGGCAACTCAATATACATACATGACGTTCCAATAAAATGTGTAATTAATATATAACTAACATTATACTCGTATTATAATTATGTACATGCATTGGAAAATTAAATTAAATATTTCAATACCGTAAACGATTCGTACTTAAATAAGAATAAACTCACACGGGATTGAGCCGCGAATGTATTAAATTATACCAGCATTTCTCAACCTATGAGTCGTAAATAATAATTATTATTTTGAATGGTCTACCAAAAAGTTAAAATGTTGGTAAGTATGTATAATATTTTCATTTTAGAATTTAGATTACCTGCATGTATGACATTATTTTTTAAAAAAAATAATGAAATATTTTCGTAGATAATTTTTTTTGATAAATAAGTATAGTTATAATTCAGCAACTTGGTTTATTTGTGGGCATAAATATATATATATATATATATATATATATAAGATACAATACTAGTAATAACATTCGATCAAATTTGATGAATTGTTGAATCGAGAAATCAACCTACATTTTTCTTTTTATAGATTATATCAATAATATGAACTTTACAAGGCACCTTATGCCCTGTTATGATGATTGAAAATTGCATGAAAAATTGGGTAGATATAACTTGGCTGCATATACACAAAGGTTGAGCGCCAATGTGTTTTACTTCCAAAACATTCGTTAAAATCTCTGTAGTTACTATGTTCATAATATCGACGTATCCTCCAGTATTTAACGATTTCGTATCATACGTGTTCTTGTCTATAACAGTTGCACCTTGGTGAATTTACTTTTTCCAATAAAAATTCGGACACGTATTGTAATGATGTAAAATATGGTTATTATACTTAGGCCTGGGATATTTTGAGTTCAATAAATGCATATATTGAAGATTTACCTAATTTTTCAGAGTGTCTATTTCTTGTACATTATTTCAGAGGTAATATATATTTCACCGCGTAAAAACTTAATATGTACACATCACGCAAGTATCCTAAAATTTTCATTCCAAATTTCTGTTTTTGAACGTCAAATTCCTAGCCCTGGTTATTACGGAAAACTGCCTTCATTACCATAGAATTAAATGTATAAATGTTAATTATTGAATTTAATTGTACTTGAATTGTAATCTAATACATTTTTACGCGTGAAAAACTCCAACTAAAAATTGAGTAAGTGAACCAAGTATAGAAGGCATGTATTTATTTGATATACTCATAGGCTCCGCTTGACTGAATAAAGATAATATACTGCTTGTATCATACGCCACCGCTGATAGTCTGATTGATTTCTGTTGTGTGCAGTATATTATAATATTATAATATGACGTCTGGGCCATTGCGTGCGCGTGTGTATACTGTATATATTATATTATATACGCATATATACGAGTTCGGTGTAGCCAAGGGCACAGGCGCCGGTGAATAATCCTGTTTTTATCCGGCTGTCGTCTAATTATAATCACAGTGTGTGATATGAGTGTGTATAACTACGTATATTATGTGTCTTACTACTATTATACGTGTTATTAATACACCACTGATCGATTACTTATATATATAATAATTATTATTATTATTATTATTTTCGTGTATAATATACGCCGGCGCAAAATTATTTATGGACGTTGTTTCACAATACATACTTAAAATATATACTTAAAAATATGTATATGTTTTCCCACCAGGACCAATCTCGTGAAAGGTTTCACCGGTTTTAGTAGTGTAATATAATATAGAACACTAATGAATATAAGAATATAATAACGCATCAACCCTTGTACGTCAGAGTTTTTCATAATATAGTTCATCAGTTCATGTTTTATTCGTGTCGGAAAATGTGTTCTACGTTTTATTTGTTTTTTATGATTTTCTGTTGAAATAACTCTTCTATATAAGCGAAATCACCCGGTGCAATGTGTATAGCGCAGTGTAGCTTATATTACCTTATCTATTATTAAATAGTTGAATCGTATATATTACGTGTGTGGGGTATAAAATATATTCCGACCGATTTTTATAATAATTTATCGTAAAATGAATAAAAATAAACTGTAATGTATGAATTTAATCTTCTTAAATTAGATAATTATTATCTTCTCTTTTCCGTGTCAGTTTTTTTTTTGGTTAGTTTTTACCTCACGCGTAGTTTAACTTTTTATTACATCTTTACCAATAAATTAATAATAATATACGAGTATAGATATTATTACGGTTTCTGTAATAAATGTAGATAACCATGATAGGTACTAAATGTGTGAAAGTAATTTTCTGTAATTATCTAGTTAAAATTTGTTCACATGACCACATTGTTTTGATTTATCTTAGTGAATTCTAAAAAATATTAAGTTATATTTCCATACTATTTCAGTATTTATTTTTTTCTTATAAAGTCTTAGTAAAATAAAACACATTGTAAATAGAGTTACTGTTTTTATTTATTTTTGTATGCACTTTAATGTAATTTTATGTACATTAAGTAAATAAAAATTAAATTTTAAGAATATTTAAAATAAAATGATTTATTTTACATTTTTACATTATTATAAAAAAATAAATGTAATAAAAATAATTATAAATGCGTGTAGGTTTTATTATGTCTACTTATGTAATTTATTAAATATAATAAGTATTATAATTTTGGTTATGGTAACATGAAGTATTTTATAAAAAAAAAAGGTAATCGAAAAAAAATCGGCAAGGGGTCCGTGATTTTTAAAATCATTCATCAGGGATTCATAATTTACAAAAGGTTAAGAATTGCTGCTCTTGAGTCTAGAGCTACCTATAGAAAGTTAACGAAAACATAATTGAATATATATGTTTTTTAATTATATCGTCGTGTATTATAAAAGAATTCTTCATTAATTTTCAATAATTTAAGTAACTAAAACTAAAATTTATTTTTAAATTAACCTACAATTCATAACATACATGTATAACAATATAACTATATTGTTATGAATTAACTTACGCTTCAATAAAGATTAACGGAATCATGTACTTTAAATACCCGATCAATAGAAATTTATACCTGTTTATTTATGTATAATATACTCATACTTATATACTTATATATGAGTACAGTACACACATCACTTTTAAACTTCAATCAAAGACCATAAGTCTATAAAATGCGTAAATATTTAGTTAAATCTGACATAAATGATAAATCCATTCTAACCTTCAGTTTAATGTATTAAAAAAAAAAAAAAAATAAAATAGGAATAGATTTTGATCTAAATTTCACTATGAAAACATTACGTAACAGGATAAAAAAAAAATAGCTATCTAAATATTAATTTACGTAACTACATAATTTATACCTACTAGGTACTTAGTATATTATAAATTATAAAATATTTTAATCTTAATGTTATAAGATCATATAATATGGTTACTGGTTTGAATGAATTATGTACTAATTTTTAACATACACAATAACAATATTAATTGAATATACAAAATATTATAATACCCAATATTTACGGTTTTGAAAACATATTTTAATAACTGATTTGTATAGGCACATAACCTCATTTTTTCAATCGTCAGTGTTACATTTAAAATAATTATCTGCAGTATTCATGCCGGATGACCAATTTATGTGTGTAAATAAAATTATTTTTTTTTAACAAAAAACTCCGCGTAAATTGTGCTTCAAATATTGCACCCAAACTTTACGTCGTGTTTACCAATTTGTCCTGAATGTTGTACGACCAAAAAAGTTCATATATACTTTGATCATTGTATTGTATATAATATTTATATATACATTTAACGCATAGTCAGTTAGGTTAGATACTAAATGGAAAAAAGAGAGAGAAAGAGAGAAACTGCATTCCATTTTTTGTCACCAAACAAATCGAGATCGTGGTGTCGGTGGGATCCTAACCGAATACAATGTACGGGATAGGTAATGGTGATGGCCGCATTGCATACACGTGTTGCGGTCTTTTTGACACGAGCCGAACATATGTCGTCGGCAGCGGAGGAACTCGCTAGACCCTTTAGAAAACAACGCGCGTCTATGTGCTTCGGTAAAAAATGGGTCCTCATAAATAATTATAAAAACAAAAATAAAATCTAAAGAAAATATGTACACATTACACACACACACATGCACACGTACATGCATACATTTGTACAGACACATAGGTACACGTACACATACACGCGCACGCGCGCACACACATACGCAACTATGTTGAAGGAAGAATGCGCATTCAGTTGAGTGTATATCATAATACACGTATACACTGTACATTATTAATATGCGTTTATATAATGCACAAGCGTTATTTTATGTTATATATATATATAGGACATTTATGTCAAAATATATGTCAAGTTTTCGAAAGACAAAAAGCGCATTGAAATGTTAATAAGAGACGCGTGACGTCTGCGATATATTCTAAACGTCCTACGAAGACAAAATATATAAATCAGATGGAAAAATTTCCCCCTTTGACTCGCTTAAAATAGTGATAATAATTATAATATTATATCACTCGTCGTGTGAAATACCTGCGTTAAAAGACTCAGTCTCTTCAAAAAATCGCCTGATATTATGTAAAAGCAAAAATCCTATGTCTTTTACAGCTTTATGTGTATTGCTGCAGTGTAGAGAATATTCATATAATTTTCATTTAGATATTTGTAATTTTACAGGAGAACGATTTTTATAACAATAACAAATCAAAAATGTAACCGATTAGCAATAATTAGTGTTTTTAATAATAATTAGTGTTATATTTTCTTAAATACATAATGTACAGTTATAATTAAAAACTATTAATCTACTTTAAACTTATAATGACATATTTTAATAAAAAAAACTTACATTTTTCCCTTATAAGTTATAACTTATAATATTTGTGAATCTATCATAGTACTATGTACTAGAAGCTATATAAAAAATATAAAATTAACATTTGTGCGCTATGCCATTATATTTATTGTTATTTCAATCGACTACATATACGCATCATTCTACAATTAAACGAATATGCGAAACCGACAAAGTTTATATTCTGTTCTGTGCTACCACGTGCCGATAGCGAACTTTGAAACTAAAAGCGTTATATTCTTTCAAGTGCATTGCGTTTTATAATCTAAAATAATTTCGCATGCGTTTTTATACTAATGAATATTGATATATATTAACGATTGAATTAATATACTATATTTACACAATAATATTTAATAATATAATCAAAACCATGTAGACTACCCACAACAACAATATGACCATCTAGACTAGTATATTTATGTGTGTGTGTGTATGTTTTTGCGTTTATAGGATAAAATATATGATATTTATATATATATATATATTAAAGGATTAATATGATTTTCTATTAAACAAACTGCGGTCGGACACGCGTCTTAATTGCGTGTGGTAAGAGGGTGCAGATGTGGACAGACTTGTTGCAAGCCATAAAGGCAAGCGGGGGCAAAAGGGAATTTATTGGTCAGGTTATAATTAAATTTATAACTCATATTACATACACACATGTACTATATATTTTTATATACATAAATGTAGGCACGTATACGTGGTATGTACGCAGTATTATAAAGTAATATTGTGTGGGGTGTGATTGCGAAGAAAACACGAACATTATCCAGAGTAATAAAAGTTGAATATTATATAAAAAAACAAAAAAAAATAAAAAATAGACATCGTGTTTCGGTATGACCTGTATAGTATAAATATTTTATAGAAGAATAAAAACGAAAAAATAACGTGAGATATCGTGGTATTTTTATTAACACGGTGAGTGATGAGCAATGCGGAAACTCGGTAAATTTGTTATTTTTATCATAGCATTACTATTATATCATAATAAATAAAATAATAATCAGGAATATTAAAACCACACATGAGAATTATTTTGGCGGTCGATCTTTATGGTACGCGTATAGTATATAGGTAATACACTTGACTTGGCAAAAAAGTACGTTCACGATAATCACGATGCGTACATATACTAACAATTACTTAATAATAATAATATAGGTACCTATATGTCGGATAAGATTTAGATTAATATATTATAGTATATATATTTACTGTATACAATATACATATCGCTCATCACCGCCGTATTCGTGTACTCGTTTTGTACCTTGTAATAATAATTATAATAATATTAAAATATATAGGTAGTGTGGTCCGTGTGAACGCCACTACAGCGATGTACGACGAAAATATTATTTGTCGGGTTATTAATAATTATTGCGTTCGGAACCGTCGTTAAATTGCCCGATTTTGATGAGAAACGCCCATCGTGTATCGGAGGATAGAAAAATAAATCGAATAAGATAGTGCTTTTATTTTATTATTATTATTATTATTATTAATTCCTTACCATAAACGCTCATGTACGCGTGAGTGTTATGATATGTCGTATGCAATGTGTATTATATAATACAGCCTATAGAGTATAAGACATGTTGTTTTTTTTATAATCGTCTTTTTATCATACATTTCGTTGCAGTTGTGAACAAACTTTTTACAAGAACTCTTATGATTACATTGGGTAAAAAGAAAAAGAAATAGTTATACGTATCTCCTAAGACGACGGACAGTGAATTTATTGTACACATTATATTGCAGTTAACACGTATTATTTTGCCCCTATACGCATATATATAATTTGTGTATACTATTTTGAGTATGATATCGAATGCCTTAGTTTAATAGATGATTTTTTCCTTTTTTCAGCTCTAACAATAAATTTTGCAATGAGCAATAACTAATGTGGCGGGGTCGTGGAATTTATTATCTCATTAAAAGTGTAATAGATTTTATATGGTATCGTGTTCAGTTTCTAAAAAGGGAACGACCGCGTATTATAATATATACATGTTTATAGGTTTATACATACACATTTATATACGATTTACAAACACGTAAGCAATTGATACAAATGTGTAATACCGTGGACCATCATGTTGTACTCGACATTTCAACTAATTTTATTGTTGATACAAATTAATTGCTCGTATTAAAATGGAAATTACCAATAAATAAATTATAACTGCGCTGTACATGTATATAATATAATATACATTGCACATACGCGCGTATATAGGTATTTGTATGTATAATATGTGTTCGTTAAATTTGGCTTGTTTGTATTCACGTACAAAATAATATTTTTTAAAGTACTCCTTTTTAATTTTTTAGATGAGTTGCGTGATACGGCTGTATGATCAGTGTGTGTGTGTGTGTATATGTGTGTGTGTGTGTGTGTGTGTGTGTATGTGTGTGTGTGTGTGTGTATGTTAAATGGAAGTGCAAAACTCCGAGTATTTTGCGTGAATATTACTTTTTAATAATGCAATTTCGCATAGTAAAACAAACTAGAAATTCATATGTCGAATAAAAGTAGGTACGTATTATACGCATACCCGCTAGTACTAACCCCGAGTCATTCACCCACTTATTGCTACTTATTTTCTGCTTTCCTAAAAAAATTTATGATATAAGGTATGTTCAGTGCACGTGCGCGTTTGTTTTTTCCTTTAGTGGTCAATAAATGATATGACCCGAAGCAGAATTTTTTATGCAAATACTTTTTATTTTTTGCAATGACTGCGTTGTTGTTTCTTAAGTGTGCGTATGCTCACATTATAAATTTTATTTGAACATCGGCTCAAAATATACCTATAAGTAATACTCGTAAAATGCGTGAACCTACCTATATTACCAGTTTTTTCTGACTGATGGCAATATATTTATATATTTTATACAATAATATCTTTGCGATTAATTCACTGCTACGGCTGCTGTTGCGGCCCCCGCACCGCAGTTGCATATAGGGGGAACATCGTAACTACTTTTATTCTTGTTCGCATGCATTTATATACATAATATATTATAATATAAACTGCCGAAGAAAATAGTATATGAAAAAATTGTATTTGTTCATTAGGCTTCGATATAGAGTATTATTATTTATTGTATAGATATTATTTATGCAATATTTGTTCAGTGTAAATTCAGATACTGCTGCAGACTGCAGTGTTTGAACGTAACAATAATCTGAAAATTATGTAGGTGTATAGTATACACTGTATACACTATTCAAGTGCTGCGCGCGTAAATACCTATTTATTATAAAATATCATCATAACTGCGGTGTGCGAAGGGTAATATGAGACGCGGTTTTTGGTGCAAATTCTCGATTGGCCATTGTGTCGAAAGAATGTGGAGAACTGGAGTACATCATAGTAGTTCGCTGTATATTTATGAAACCCATAATATAGTAATTGTTATTCATTTTTGGTCGTCTGATTTTGACAGAACTATATATAATAACGATATACCGTATTATAATCATGATTACCGTCTGCTAATGACGTTTACGTGCCGTATGCTCGTATACCTACTATTCATAGAAACCTTCACCATCTAACTTTACCGATGTATAAGTATTATATAATAATAATATATAGGTTTTAATAATACCCATGTATGGTACTTAGGTATAGTAACCAAAAGTCATCGCGCACAACGCTACAACCGTATTACTTCTCTATAATATTATATGCTATCTATATGCCACTCTAAGCGTGAACCGAGGCGGCGAGGCGTGAACAATATAATTTTTAATATGCACATTGTATAACCATAGTGTGTGCGTAAGGTGCGTACACACTACACAGTAGTATTGCCAAATTCCATTGGTTATCTGTAGGTGAAAAACACGGTAATATACTATTCAATATATTGTACAACTATAGTATATTTAATTAAACTACTATTCGTATATAATAAAATATATTATATATTGTATATTTAAATAAATAAATAATATATTAATTATTCTAATGTATTCCCGTTATATTTAAAATAATATTTTATATATGTTTGTTTGCTTAGAAACGCATGTAACCCGTAATATTTGTAGTAAAATTATAAAGGCAATTATATTGTTTAAAGAAAAATTCCGTTTTGATTATTATTTATATTTATATCGATTATACATTTTATTTATTATATACTTGCGCACTTAACGAAATAAAATTGAATAAACTATAGATATCTACGCTATGTATGAAGATGAGCTCGGTAACCAGATAAATTGTTCTTAACCGCAATATTGTTTCATATGGAAATATTCGTCTATAGAATTGAAGGTATAATATTATCATAACTGCTGCAATGCGCCTCTATAGAAATTAGAAATTCCTTCATGCCATTCAAATATAATATTCTCTTATACCTTTATAATATACAAGTGCAATGTTTTATTTTATTTATCCATTTGAAGTTCAATTAGATACTAGCATAATATACGGATGTAGTGGAATACTTAAGTCAAATAAATATTCTGTCTACAATATACCTATCAATCGTTTATGCATAGATTTGTATATTATAAACCCTACTACAAGGGATTTAGAAAGTATGGTACAATATAGTCAGTTGGTTCACTTAATTCATAAAAAAATAAAATAATATCAAATATAAGCGATTTGTTGGTTTATTACTCATATTGTGAACTTGATTTATTATTATTACTGAGGGTAAGTTATTACTATTATTAGGTGTCCCGCAAGCATACTATGTAGAATATATAGAGTTTGTATTATATTCGCAATTATCTTTATAGAACATGATATACATAATAGTAACATAATACAATAACACTGTGACATGCACGTAAAAATGTGTAGATATAGTGTAAAATATTAAAGATCCATTTGAAAAGTAATGAAGTATAACATTTATTTTGGTATAGTCCACGTAAGAATAAAAATAAATGCTGTATTGTAATATAATTCATGCAGAACATTAATTGTTTTATAGGTCATATTGTTTAACAGTGTATATATTTAGATTAAGTTGACTTAAGTTTCCTTATAATCTTTATCGAATCATTAAAATTATTTTCTACCTCTAAACCTATCAATACATATGGGGGAAACAATTTAATTAGGTTAACCGTATTAATATAAATCCAATAACTTTAAACATAGTTTTCGTGACGTGTAGTAGTATATCTTCTGTAGATCAGTTTATCTCTGGCAATCTTAAATTCTTACGCAATCTGCAAACTGCATAATTATCGCATTAAAACTGGTTTATTTTTTAATCTATTAAAATGATTACATTAAATATTTAACGTTTTAACATAAGTCGAAAAAAAGTTTGCCTTAGCAATAGTATATAGAATGTAATTAATTTAAGTTAAATTTAAATGTATTAAATTAAATTCGCGCCCGCGTATTTAAATTATTGATAAATTAAAAAATAAATACAATTAAAATTATAACATTTTTACTTAACCAACATTAATAAATAATATATATATACTTTAATTAATAATATATTTATTGTTTATAAATAAAAAATGAAATCGTTATATTCTCCAGTTAATTATTTTAATTATATTCTTGTATTATACGTAGGTATCTATTTAAAACATTTGAAATGTTATATCAACGATTTATATTACATTTTGAAAGACTCAATTTGGTTTGTCCAACCCGTTTTATAGAAGCATCCGATTTTCCACCGCATAACGATAGAGTCGTTACCAGTGTACAATTAAAAAACGATTTAGACACCCGTTACATTAGTATATATATATTAAATGTATTACGATTTCGGACATCGTAGGCGGCTTTTCACACGGTAGAAACGCTTCTTTTTATCATACGCACAAACACATAAACTTATTGTGTGCGTGTGTGTGTATGTGTGTGTGTGTATTAAGATTATTTTTCCATTTGTAAAGAACCGAACTGATTATTTCGTCAGCCCGCGAGAGACGCGCGAAGGCACTCGACCGGCCGTCGCAGCCGCCGCCGCCGCCGTCTCGCGGGATGACTAGGCCTCTTTTGTGTTTGGTGCCTTAAATGTTCTCTTCTCTCCACTATTACTATTTCTTCTACTAGAATAAGAAGTATACTACTATATACGCTACTACGTACCTATTTATATATTCTATATGCATGTATATACTGTTAGGTGAAATCTCCCGAACGATTAAATCGCCTTTTTCCATCTATTGCTCTCTCTCACTCACTCTTCTGTTTTTCTCACTTTGTTTCTCTCACTCTCTTTCTCTCTGTCTCATTCCATCTCATTCTATCTCTCTTTCTCCGCCCGCATAATATAAAAGGGCAATACACAATAAATACTTTTAAACGTCACTCTTGCTCCCGCTGACGTTCGTTTAAATATAATAAAGACTGACAAATAAGAAAAAAAATTACACATACATACATATTATATTATATACACATAACCGCGTCTGATGTGCGTTGAAAAAAATAAAATAAAATAATAACGAGTGGCAAACCAGTAGCCGATGGATGGCGTGCCGTTTTATGTGTGTGAGTACACGTATGTGGTATATATTTATTTTTGTTCACACGACTCTCCCGAGGAACAACTGTGTGGCCGATATAATGTATACATTATATATTTGTTTTAAACGGAATCGCTTTAGAATGCACGCGATGTACCCGAAAACTTATCGCCGGCGCCGCCGTGGGAAAAATAGCCTTAAACCGAAAAACGCTCCCTACCATACATCGTTTTCATGTTAAACTTAAATTATATTCTGCCCATGATTTTTTGCGGTACAGTGCGATTATATTTTATTCTAATTCGCGTTCAATATATAATATTACGTCTCGCCTATTTGCCTCACCGCTAATGTGTATATACTATATTATACAAGAAGTCATGAAAGTGATGGATAAATATTGCACTATTGTAGTATAAGAAACTTATTATAGGGGTGATTCATGTTCAAAAATTTAAGTGAATCTCAAAACAAAAACAATAATACACTGGGAATAATTTATACACACATTGTCTAATGCCTTATAGTAATATAAATATTGTATAACTTTTTCTATACTTGAAACTATTACACATTCAAATTTAACTTATAACTGTGCAGCTATTCATGTATCCACCTCCGCCTAATTTTAAAATTCAAATTTGGACTTAAAAACCAAATACTCATACCTATACAAAACTATACGACTAATATTACTAGCCTCTCCGAATCTCTTCACTCAAAATTCTGACCCATCTATATTAATACTACAATAAAGATTTCATAAAAACCACAATAATTCACTTATCTTCAAAATGTCCTCCTTAACGATCTTAGGAAATTCGATTTAAAGGCTAAAAAGAAATTTTCCAGGAGTCAAGACATGTAATAAATGTTAAAAATCTATCTTGTAAACAACCAAATTTATTAATTATGTTTTTACATCGTAGATTCTAAATATCTTTTAATAAAAATAAAAAAAAAGAACTAAAAATTATAATTATTTCAAGTAAAATGAGATATTGTTAAAAAGTTATAAAAATTGAGATAAAATAAGTCATTTTAATAGTTTTTACTTATTATTTTTAGTTATTAACAGGACTCTGGACTTAAAGCATTTGCTTATTTTTATAGATGAACTTAAAATGTAGGAGAGTGTTATGGAAGTGTATGTCATGTTACAACTCATTTAATTATGAAATTTGAAAGTGCTTTTTTTGCTTTTCTTGAAAATTTTTTAAAAAAATGCTTATTTCCAATTGTTCTAATTATTTTGCTTTTTCTAGCAGTTTTTCTACTTTTTATGGTTTTCTCCCTTGATTTTTTATAGTATAAAGATTTATTTTTTCAGTTAGAAACTTTTCGTAGTAATTTTGTTTTAATATTTCTTGTAATCTTTTATTATATTATTTTTAGCACAGTTACAAATTATGTCTAGTACTTACTTTATAAAGTAAAAAGAAAGTTTTTTTTTAATTAAATATTTTTGCTTAAATTTAAGTTTTTTAAATGTTTATTTGAGTGCTTGTAATATTGTTTTTAAGTGCGTAGTTTAATGATTTTAAGTCCTTAAGTCCCTAGCTCTGAGTTATTAGTTATTACAATTACGATATATAGCTATAGGACATTGAGTCAATCACTGAACTAACTATAACCAATTTATTATAGAATAGTTGGAAAGTTGTAAACAATATTTACTTTTCAATTACTTTATGTTCACAGTGTATTATTGGTAATAAAAATTATAACTTATTATTATTGATGCATTTGATTTTTACTTACGTATATAGAAATAAATTTATATGAAAATTAAAAAGGAATATAATATTTCGAAATAATTTGATATTTGAATCTATTATGGCTATAATATATGCATTATAACATATATATACACGTGCGAGCCACAACAAATACGCGTTATTATTGTTATTATAGTGATGCAAAATGAAAATAAAATAAAAGCACTTGGCGTGCGTGCGATATAAAATATAAACCGTTCCAGCCCCGGTAACTCACAAACCTTATTTTTTTAGACCATGAACTCAGGAGATATGTGTATAATAACGTGCGTACCTATAGGTCTTTATGCCATAGTCTATATCTATAGAAGCGACGGACAGAGAAAAAAGATCGGCACGCTTGGAAGAAGGAACGAAAAAAAGACTGTGCAATGATAAAAATCACCGTGAGAAACCGAAGAAGACGGCGTTTCATAAATAATAATAATTGGCCTAAATCCGATGTTACGCACGCCATGGGGGTAAAAACAAGAGACAGAAAAGATGAAAACAAAATAACAAAAAAAACAACGCGCACCGCCGGAGCTTTCTCTTTGTGTATATATAAAACCTATAACTCTCGCGCACGCGCTTGTTTACATGTAATTTTAGAATTGCAATGTAATATTATATATATATATGTGCATACAAGTGCATACAGTCGGATCCAATAGGTAATAATGCGTTTTCCCAATATTTATGATATTACTACCCGCGCGATATCAGCTGCAGGCGTCTTCGGATTGTATCGTATGAATCGCACCGTTAATATTTTTACTCTGTATAGTTCTTTAGGCTCCATCTCTTTTCGTCCGCAGTGTTTTGGAGTTGTCCCTCGATCACTCGTGTTTATCCGTAATGATCTACAGAAATATATTTGTATCGTCGTGCTGCGATACAGTGGCTATATCCATGGACTTGTACTTTAAACATGGTTTAAGTATATATATATACATTGATTCTTTTTTATACTTGTGGGCATGTCCTCTGTTAACGTATTATACATGACCATAATCCTTAAGTATGTAAACACGTTTTTCATATATATATATATATATATATAAGTGCAGTATAGATATCGAAAATGTTTTACACGCAAACAGAATACATCCGTGGTTTGCAGATGAGAAACATTTTCGGGAACTAATCATTATCGGCCCGTGCAGGTAGTATTATATATATATTATATAGATTTGCATACGATTTATTTATGTAACACTGCGTTGTATGTAGGTACTAAACACTGTAGTATAGTGTAGTCTATAAGGATGACTTTGAGTTGATGGCTCACCCCTGTAGTTTTCAATCAAGCCTCTCGTTAGTTATTTTACAAATCATATAGGTACTATCACGACATTATAAGAATTTTTAAGTGACCATATTATAATAAACAGTTTTATAAAATAATGTTTGTTTAAAATTCGGAACTATATGCTATTGTGACTTATCGTTGTGCCTTCTATATGCTGCAGTGTTATATGTTTTATGTAATAAATATATTAGTTCGTAATATTATATCTCTTCACAATGTATTAAATGAAATTTGGTAGGAAGAATCAGTAGCTATCGGTAGAGGCATAATATGTATAATAATCAATAACTCTCATGTACCGGGGAAAACTAGCTGTTTCAGCTCTCTTGTCGCGATTTTCAAAACGAGTGCAGCAACGATTTAATATTAATTGTGTTTACCGTTTGGTACAGAGATCAACACAGTTTATGTATTGTACATGTTTATATATATAGTATTATAGCTGTCCGTTATCGATTGTTCTTTATATTTCGTAAAAACAGCGATCCGTCGCGATAATAATATGTCTGTGAATAATATATAATACGCAATAATTCAAAATACCGCGGTCATTGTAACATACGCGCACAGGTGTGAATACATTTTATAAGATATTGCTGCTGCAGTATCTAGTTAAAAGTTGTATGTGCGTTTTATTTGTATTCGTTTTGTAACACCAACGTGACTTTCCGATAAGCATCATCTCCGTCGGTCGCGATAGATAGTGTCATGTAAATACGAATAAAACGCTTTACACACAATGACATGCAGGTTATTCTTTAGCAGTTAAAAAAGAAATATGTATGAAATAAAAATTAAAATAAAACACACTATTCACTTGAGAAATAATTATTTTGCGATTTCACGGTCTAACGCGCGTCTATACTAAATATATATATAACGTATACGACAAACTGGTTCCTCGTGTGAAAATCAGTTTTCGGCGCACATCATATAGGTGCTGGGGAGTATGTACACTGCACCGAACACTGCATTAATATTATATGTGCATAACGTGTAAGTGTAATATAAAGTGTATAAGTATAATATATGTAATAATACGCGTACGCGTGTAATACAATAATGACGTCCGTGCGTGGTGTATGTCTTAAAACAAACCGCCGAAATTAAATACACTATTAATTATTACCATTTACGAGCATTTTTGATCCACCTAAAAATAATGCACATTCAGATTATTTTATGTTATAGTACATTCGGTATTATGTATACCTATATTTATAAAACATTTGATATGCATATATGTATTAGCATAACTAATCTAAATATATTGAATTGGTAAATTATGTATTTAAATCCACTCGCGTTGTCCGGGCACCGTTGCTGCAGTTGAGTAATCATTGCCGGAAACGTATAAATGGTATATGTATATGGTATATACTACAGCAAAGGAGGGCGTAGTCTAATATTATGGAATTAATATACGTTTACATATATATATATATATATATAATACAACACGAACTGTTAATATTGTGAAATAAAAAAGAAAGGTTTCAGCATTTATGCTTTCGGGTCCAGAATTTAGTCGATTCTGAAAGAGGGTTTGGAACAGGAAGGGGGTCAGGAGAACGAGGAATGGTCACTATTAATAATTATTATTTAATCTGATACATATATTATTCACCAAGCACAATAGGTGTACAATTATCATCGTTATAGTCAAACAAAACAACGCTGGTATAATAATAATCGTATCACAATAAATATACGTAATAAATATAAGTAATAACTAATAAGTAATAATAATACACGCTGGACGATATATAGGTATATTGTCTGTCTGCTGCAGTATTATTATCATATAGGGTTCTTAAATTCAAGGTCCGGTCCAAACCCGCACTGGCAGGCGTCTATAGTGTCTTTCTCTCTCACTCTCTCTCTATATATATAATACGACATACTGGTGCATGTATATTGTATTTATATACACATTATGTAGTGGTGACAAATCATGATGTTCTACTACGTCTCGTAAAATACTAAGAGGAATCAAAGTGCGGGCGGCGAATAATTTAAAAATAAAAACGATACGGGAACAAAAAAAGTGAATATAAAATAAATATATAATACTCACACTCACATACACAGATACATGCACATATAAGACGGATAGAGAAATAATAATTAGACCATTTGATTTATACCGCATAAGCGATCGCGTATAATATAAATATATATTATATATGTATAATATGACGTCGTATTGAAATGTAGGGGCAGGGGCGTACGTCTGTCAGAGTTATTCAATTTTTTTTTTCATTCTCCTCACGCGTTATTTATTTTTTAACACGGTGGGTCCTGTGACCATATATATATATATATATATATATATATATATATAAACGTACCTCCACGCCGCCGTTCTACAATGCTTGCTATATATACGCATAATATGATATTATGTTGAATACACACACACATACAGGGTCGTCGTTATGTGTGTGTGTGTGTGTGTGTGTGTGTGTGTAACGTCTGTCAAGACCTCTTTCCATTCAGACCGACTGGCCCGAGTCTCTTCACCATTTATCAGAGACGAACTATCGCGCGGTCTTTCTGTCCTTCACGCGTATATAATATCATACCTGTATGACGCGGGCGTATTGAACAGCCGTCGCTTCACGATGATAATAATAATAATAATAATAATAATAATATAATACTACTATGCGCGTTTATTATATTATATTGCGGTTGGTGTGCGTGTACTCGCGAGCGCGCGCGCAAAACCGAACAGAAATAATTGTTTTTATTTCGTTTTTTTAACACAGTCATTTTTTTTCTCCTCTTTTTGTTGCCCGTCTCCGGTTTATAGTGTGTACATTAATTGTTTTATGTAGGTATGTTGTGATCGTAATAATATTTCTTTCATATTGCCTTTCCTTGCACCGCATCGCTTTTTACCTCGTCCACATTCAAATAACCGTGTATATTTTTTAATGTACTCATTGAAAAATAATAATAGTTGCCGACTGTATAATATATATCCAAAGGTTTTTTTGTTTTTCCTTTTTTGTTTTTATTCCCTTTCGTCTTCATATTATAATAATGTACTCATATCTTACAACAGACGACTGCAAAAGATTTACAGTATGTATGTGTGCTATTATTTCTATTCGGTATATATATGTATATATTTATATATGAATGTAGGTACACAATAATGCATTCAATAATAATAATCAGATTATAGGTGGAATTCGATCGTGCTCTGCAAATAAGAATGACCTTTACATACATTTTTTTCGAAACTGTTACTTAGATTCAAACTCGTCTGTGTTTAAATGTGTATGTGTAGCGCGTGAATATTATTAGTTAAATATACCGGCGCATATGAGAGTAAAATGGGGTAACTTATATGGCTATGTGTATATGTATTAAACAATACATTTGAGTGCAATTATTATATTATTTATGGAACATAATATTATAATAAATGTAAATAAAATACCTACATATATATTTATTTATATTTGAGAATAGTGTTATATTATACGTATTATTATTATACGTATATTGAAATATAAAAAACGAATAATATACAGGGAAGGATATCGATTTATTTTCATTTTACTTATATTCTACTATAGATGTAGATTATATGCAATGATCTGGTACAGTTTCTGATTTTATTTTCGTATATAGTAAATATATTTTAATCGAATATACTGTTTATAGTTTTATAATTTGAAACTCAATTAATGCGCAGCGTTTGATGATCAAGTAATATACAAATCGCATTGATTGAAGCCAACTAGTATATACATACATATATACACGTATATAGATGTGTTATTAATCGATTGCTGTTTAGGATGGTTTAAAATAAAAAAATACATAACATAAGTATTATATTCAATCAGCATTTAATAATAAAATATAATGTGTGTGTGTCTATATATATATATAATATACTAAACATCAACGATTAATCGTTGAACATATTCGATATGTATTTATATGTGTGCCCGATAAATACTAGTTTATAACGTAATAAATTGGCATCTAGAATTGAAAATGTAAATCATATCACGAATCATACTGCATTGCCATCATCACACATTTCCGTTTATAATGATATGGTTTAAATAAACGTAATAATAAAAAAAATAAAATAAATAAATGATATGACATAGTATCTATTGGAAAATGGTTTGTTTATAATTTCGTACATTTATTGGTATTACTACTATGTAGACCATAGTTTATAATATTCTATATAGGTTTGTGTTTATGTATATTTTCTATTCTACTTATGAGATGCGTATATCGATTCGCGTAGCGTTTAATTAGGTGACCCAAAATTGATCAATTTAATATATTGATCGATAAAATCGGGTATGTATATATTCGTTAAAAAACATCCACATGTCTTAATGAAATGTGTCCGATGTATTAAAACTAAATTCGATTTGTATAACACACAGGTAACAGACCTTTGTACTTTTATTTTAATGTTCATGCGTTATTGATGTTAAATGTCAATGTATACCTATACAGTAATATATAATAGTGCGTAAATATATTTCCTCTAAGACTGTTAAAATAAACAGTAGTAAATGTAATCGTGAACTATTATATGTATACTCGCTGCCGTGTACGGAAAACGACGCGAACGCAAAGTATAATATCGTTTAAGTTTAAAATGTATTTTAACTTTATAAAACGGAAATGTCGTCGGTGAAAACGATATACTTGGAGGAACCTCGATTATCAAATCCATCATCGAGAAGACACGTATACACGAGTGAAACGTCAAGTATAACGGGGCCATAATTTAAACGCGGTAACGGACTTATAAACGACGTGTCCGATCGTTGTGGGTGCTGTAAATGACATCATACACAGTCGGAATACACAAATACATATTATACGTATATATGTGTGTACATAATTTTTCCCATTACGTTTTGACGGTGGTTTGGCTGCGATTCAAAGAACATAATATAATACGCGTTCGGGCCGACAAGCGGGAGAGACTGCAGCAGGTCTCGCGTTTGACACTTGCAGCACCACTATATACGCTGCGATGGTGCAGGGCGCTGCATTTATCGTAGTTGCACCATTCGCGTAGTTTTATATGTGTACAAAACGTTCGTTCATATACATTATATACTGTGTACGTTTATACGTTTATAGGTAACATAAACACGGTATATATATACCTGAAATATGTGCCATATGTGGTTTCGTGGCCGCATATATAAACGTATATAAAATAGGTAGGTACCAGGTACCTGGTACCTATATATGATGCGCATGGGAGAGTTAAATTAGAGATTTTATTTCGATTATCCTATATATATATTATAGGTGAAGCAAAATGCATTTTGGTAACCGGGAGAACCGTATAGCACTTGACCTTTTTACCAGGTAAAATCTGAAATCGAGAGAAAAAATGTATTATTATATAAATAAACAATATTTTAACAAGAGTGTTTAATTTTGAGCGGTACACGCATGCATATGCCCGTGCTAGTTTATAGATAAATATGTAAACGTATGTATGTGAACAAATGAAAAGGTGTTTTTACACAATTGTAACGTTAAACTAGGTCCTGAAAAAAAAAATAATAATCAAAACAAGAAACCCGTCACTTACTTTGTGCACGCCAAGTTTACCGCAGCCTAATGACAATGACATTGATAAATTGTACATACGCGTATACACTTTTTTTTTTACAAAAACACGGATCGTTCATACACACACACACACACAAGCCAGCTCGTTCTCGACAAGACATCCGTCGGGCGTATGACTTTTTTAGTTCGCAACCTGCAGTAGAGACGTGATGGTTAAAAAAAAAAAAACTGTAATTCGCGCGCGTACTATATGCATATAATATATGTTATATATTTCTACACACACACACACATATATATATATACTATGAATGTACCGGTATTATATATTTATGTGTATATACCTATGTTATAGTAATCTATAATGAATGATTAAAAAGCCGTGGCGTCGCGGTCGCTAATGTATTATTACGTGTTCGCATCTATAACTTATGTTTGTACAATGTATATTATATATTTTAATATTACGCTCGTGAAGAAATGCATTTTTATTTCCACCAAATTCTTAGATATAGTGCACACCCACATACACACACACATATATATATATATATATATATATGGCTATATTGTATTATAATTGCAAGCATTAGGAGCTCAACATTGTCATATTATTATTTTAAATACGTTTATGGTAGATTTATTATCTTTTCGATCCCAACGATACATCATCATCATCATCATTACCATTGTGCGTGTTTCGTTTAGTTCGTTCAAATATGTTAAATATCATACTATATACGCTATATATATACTTTTGCAGTGTGATCTCTACGGCGGCGTAAGTCCAATTGATCCTGTATCGATAACTTTTGTTGTACACGGTATGCGTGTTTATATATATTATAATGTACTTATGTGTATAATGCATACGACAAGAGGAAATACACCGAAATATACGTGAATTTATACTTAATATATACTTTACAAACTAGTTATAGATTTTAAAAACTATCTCCAAAACCGGATCAAAGTCTATGCGCCACAATATACCCTAGTGGTGTATTGTGTATAAAATGCGCACCACCAACGACGAGCCCGACCGTGTAACAGTCTAGTGCGTTTTATGTAAATATAGATAATATTATGAACACGTGTTCAACTGCAGGTCCGGTGTGATATAAATTATACAAGCGTTCGACGACGAGTATGATGTGTGCTATTTTAATATATACTATACCTATATTAAAACATTATATGTGGACTAATTTAAAGCGAAATACTATTATACTATAATGTGGAATTCGTATTATTTTATATTACATGCGCGCGTTGTTTTAGTGAATTCGTACGTATAGGACAAACCACGATGATGTAAATAGTACATTTATAGAGCTAGGTTATTAAGATTTAAAAAAAATTCTAAAAGGCACTTGATTGTTTAAAAAAATAAAAACCTCCATTAAGGCAATAAATACAATGCGTATGTATTCAATATAATATAGGATCTACGAATTATGTAATAAAATAAATATAATATTCTATAAAGAATATTGGTTTTAAAGTTAAAACTAATATAATAATTATATTGATTTATAGTCCCTAGTGGAATCTGAGAAATTTTCCATGATTTAGATTTATAAATAATATTTTTATCAAGAAGTAGGTTTATGCTTGTTCAACCGTTGACAAGTAGTACGAATTTAAATGAAACTGTCACTTTGTGAGTAGCTGTTAACTATAAATAAATAAATATATATATAGCTACATTGTGTACGTTTAATAGAAAATATAGCAAAAGAGTAGAAATAATTATATTATTATGCAGGTTAAAAGGATAGTAAAAAACAACTTATAGAAATGTCAAACACGCGGATTTATATTTCTACGCAAACGTCGTTTTTCTAGTACATATAGGTATGCTTGCAGTAATCCTTATCCTTAAGTAATATATTATAATATCTTGAGATTATTATTACTTCATATTATATTAATATCAATCGTGTAAGTATATTGCAGTGATCTCATAAAGGCCGATAAATGTGAATAGTAGTTTATTCGCATGTTAAAACACGTTTTTCAAATTCGTGGCTAATGTTTTTAACAACTTTCAACTTAATTTATACAACTACCCTCGGCGCATACGAATAAAAAGAATTATTTTATCAAAAGTTATTTATAATTATTTAGTAGTATTATATGGATCACTAAAATTATTATCATTACATTATTATAATTATAAATTACTAATTATAATATATGTAATGATCCATAATTAGGGTGTACTATCGTATAAAAATATGTAGTCTTAACTCTTAATAGAAATTTGAAATCAAATTATCATCCATTCTATAAATATACAATTTATATGTACTATAATATAGTGATGATACTTCATCGCTATTTACAAAATCAATGATTTTTGTCGACAAATAATACGTGTATTAATTACATATTTTATAGTTATTTTGTAATTTTTTTTTTTTTGATCCTTACTCATGTGTGTATATTATTAATTATAAATCAGCATAATTTCCTGTATAATTAATATTATGATTATTATTCACGTCGTGTGAATTGCGAAGTTCTTATACTTAATAACAGTTTAATGTAGTATAATAACGTATGCGTAAAGTTTATCTAACGACGATGTAGGTACTCGGGAATAAAATTATTCCTCAATAACGCAATTTTCATATTAATACAAATTATAAGCTGCATGCGTGTCATTATTTACATCAATAATGCTGCAGGAGTATAAGTTAAATAATACTTGTTTGGCTTGGCCGAACGAATTACCTAGGGATGGGCATAAAATCCGAATATCTGAATTTTCCGAATATCCGAATATTCAAATCCGGATTTTCCGAAGTATCCGGATTATTCGGATTATTCAGATTAATTAATTTTTTTTATTACTAAACACAAAACAACACTGGTAGTTGAGTGCATCAGAAATATAATATACCCGTTCAAAAATGTATGTTAATGAATTTAAATATAATTAGAATTTAAAAATGAGTCATCGAACCGCAAAATTGAATTGAATAATCCGGATACTCCGGATAACCTATCAAATCTGGATTCACTACATTCGGATTTGATAAATCCGAATAATCCGGATTTTTTAAATCCGGATATGCCCACCACTAGAATTACCTACAATTATATTTGAAAACTTAGAAAAATATCTTATATAGAAGAATCCTATTCCATCTAATCCTGAACCAATATGATACACTTTTACACTTTTATGTTTTGTTTGATTTCAAGATCTTACATTTGTTTCCTTCAAAATAATAAATTATATATATATGGCAATGTATAGTATAATCGTATACTCGTGTATATCGCACATATTTTAAAATGCATAGTATGCTTAAAATGAAATAATTTAAGTATTTTTTCAAAATGAAAATAAGTTGCTGAAAGCGATTTCACACAAATGTAACAGGTAATATACTGCTAATGAATAGGTCAATGAATAGGTCTGCGTGATCATAAAGACGTAACGCCTGCAGCCTGCGCAAACCTATATAATATAATGTCAGACAAATGTATTATATTATAATACATGTGATGGTCATATAATAGGTATACTAGTTTACATGTTATTGCACATAGAATTTAGTTTTTTTTTTCATGTAAACCAAATAATTATGATCATCACTTTTAGCAATAGCTTTATTAAACGTTTTACTTAATGAGATGCTTGTAATATATTTATATATAATTTTGTTATATGGTTATTGATATTGTTTTGGAGTTTCGTTTAAAATATTTTCATATTTTAAAATAAATAAGAAACAATTTATACAACAATAACCTGCAAATAATGTTTTAAAGTGTTAAACATTTTCAAACATGGAACTTAGTATTATTTGTAATAATATAAATTTATCCATCGTTTAGTAAAACATCAAAGTTTACGCATATTGCATATTAATGTTAGGAACTTGCTGCAAATTACTATAGATTTATTATCATTACATTATAGCCATTATAATATGTATTTCTTTATTTTTTTTCGACGACAAAGAATCGAGCGCGCTTAAGTGCTAAAAAAAATTCTAAATATTATTATTAATTACGAATAATATAATACCTATGCAATATGTTTTAAAACAAAATTTTATAATTTCTCTACATTTCAGTTAGTTTTTAAGGGTGTGTTTAAATGATTCTTATGACATAGTATGGGGTTTTATAGAACATTATTCGCGCTACTCGCATGAAGTTTGCAGCGAACATGTAATATATCAAATCAATTTACCGCCCTAAACGTAAAATAAATTTATTTATTTATTGAATATTCAACGGGTGATAGCCCTTTACAAAGTATATAATATAACAAATATGACAACAACCAAGATACATATAAATTCAGTAGGTAATAATAATACAAAAATTTAAATAATGTTTTTACAATTAAATAAATATGACTAAAATTAAATGTATACGACTAGAAACAATGTAGTGAATAATGATAATTAGATAAAAAAAGGTTTTTTTTAGAAGCAATACAGTATTTAGTTAAAATTTACACGAGTAGAATTAAAAAAATCAAGATGGTGGAAGATTAAATTGGCTAACCTAAGAGCTCTGGACAGAAAAGAAAAGGCTCCACTATTAGTCCTATAATGTGGAATAACAAATAAATCTAGATATATATATAGACGAAGAATTCGGAGCCCTATCATTTTTAATAATTCAGGACAAAGAATATAACCATTAAGAATATCGAAAATAAACATTATATCTGTTAGATTTCGTCTCTGAGAAAGACTATCGAGATCCAATGATTCCTGAAGTGGTATAATTGAGTCTCTGGAGAAAGGAAGATTTAATTTATATGAAATATTTTTGAGAAACTTGTTTTGAACATTATCAAGTTCAGAGTAAAAAGTTGTTAGATTTTGCGACCAAACAAGTGAGCCAAATTCAAGGTTAGATCTAACTAAAGAAGTATAAAGTGTTTTTAAGCATTTAGGATTTTTAAATTCTTTAGTATTTCTATTTATGAAACCTAGCATCTTATATGATTTGTTGAGGATTGTTTTATGATTTATTTTAAAGCCAAGATCGCTTTCAAAGTGAATTCCTAGATCGTTGATTGAATTGACTCTTGATAAGGGACAATCATTTATTATATGTTGTTTCAAAAGAGGATTAGCTTTACAAGTAAAAGCAATTACATTACACTTATCAATATTTAGGGGTAAATAATTTTTTCCACTCCATATAACAAATTTATTTAATATCGATTGAAGATTTATTTGATTAGCTTCAGATTTAATCTTGCAGAAAATTTTAGCATCATCAGCAAATAACAAAATATGTGCTATGTTAGAGTTTCTAATATAAAATATAGTAAATTATCAATGAAAATAAGAAACAGTAGAGGACCTAAATGGGAACCTTGAGGGACACCTGAAGAAACCAGAAAATTTTACGAAGAGTGAAATGAGATTTTGACGGCTTGAGTTCTGTTTGTGAAGTACGAGTATAGCCATTAAGGAAAGTATCCATCTATACCAAATGATTTTAATTTATAATATAGTAAATTATGGTCAACTTTGTCAAAAGCCTTCTGAAAATCAGTGTATATGGTGTCGACTTGAAGACCTTGATCTAAAGCATTAGTGAGATAATTTTGATACAACAGTAAATTGGTGAAAACTGAGTATTTCACTAAGAAACCATGCTGAGTGGGACTAATATAATTTAATAATATACAGGACAGTTTTTTAGAAATAATAGCCTCAAATAATTTAGGTATAGCAGATAATTTAGAGATTGGCCCATAATTACAGATATCATTCTTACTCCCAGACTTATGTATATGTGTAATAAATGATTTTTTTCAGAAGGTAGGAAAAACACCGGTTGATAAAGAGAGATTAAACAATTAGTGCAAAGGCTTGACTAGCACTGAAAAACATTTTTTTAGGAAAATCGGTGGAATACCATCAGGGCCAGTAGATTATTTATCATCAATAAATATTAAATAATCAGAAATTTCATCCTCAGAAATGTTCATTGAGTTAATATTTATATCATGCATATTAACATTAAGAGATTCAAGTACATCATTAGCCAATTTGTTTTTAGTGTAAACAGAGCAGAAATGATTAGCAAATAATTGAGAGATTTCTTCTAAACTGTGAGCAGTTGTATTATAAAAAAAACATTGACATTGGAATATTAGATTTATTTCATTTGAAAGATTGAATATATTTCCAAAATGATTTTATATTAATATTAATGTTATTATCATACTTAAGTATATAATTGAATTGAAGTTGTTTGGATAGTTGATTACATTCCTTGCGTAAATTAGAAATAATGGAATAATCAGATAAAGAATTTGAAATTTTGTATTTTTTATGCGCTAATTTTTTTAGATTAATTATTTTTCTTAAATTATAATTTGACCAAGATTCGTTATGATCTACGTTAAGATCTAAAGTTATTCTAGGAACTAATACATCAAAAGAATGATTAATTATTTCATGGAATTTCAATATAGAATTTTCTAAATCCAAGGTAGTTATATTATCCATAATATCTATATAATACAAAAAAGCAAGAATGTCATTAAAATTACAGGAATTAAAATTGAAAATTTAATATAACTTTATATATTAACGTAGCTAAGTTAATTTAAACTATATCTCTATATAGGTACTACAACATATTTAATGCATTATTGGGAGAGATGTGCGACCTAATTGAATACGTATCTGTATTACATAATATAGTACAATAAATGTGCTATATATTATTCCATGATCGTATTGACTTCTCATACGTAATTTTATATTTTCCACGATTGCAGGCACAATGGTAGGTACTTCATTTATATATATCAAGCATGTTTCTTTCGAGCTCATTATTTTCGCAAACGCCTGCCTCCAGTTTAAAACGTCGCGTTCTTCTTTAGCATTGTGAAAAAAACATGGTCTTTTGATGCGCCCCGTCGCCCGTTATCACGGTTAATCAGAAGACAATTTCTTATGAAATTTCCCATACCTACACAATTGACAATACGCGATTATAACGCTGCGTTCACTCGTCGTTCACGAATTATAATAATAATATGTATATTAATATAATACTATAATATATTATTATATTTTTTTCACATGGGATGGTGCATTGGTGTTACGTCGTGATTTAATGTATATTATATATTTACATATATATTATATTGTGTTTACGGAATAGGTTTTTTTTCTTTCGTCATCATCCCTCTCATCGCGCGCTAAGTCATCACACAGCGTTTATATCTCGCCCGGGCAACAACCCGTAAATCAAACAACGTCGCGTCGGGCCACTATATTATATAATAATATGTGCCGACCACAGTGCAGGAAAAACCAGGTGTGCAGAGTGTGCATTGCACACGGGCCACAGGCTTCATACTAAATTAAGGGGCCTCAAAAAGTCAAAATTCCAAAAATCTACTTAAATAAAACAATATCAAATAATAATTACTAATAATAATAATAGTAATAATTTTTTTTTTCGGAAATTAAACCAATGTTATTTAGTATTTACTTATTCAGTTATATCCATGACAAAATAGATACCACGTTTTATTAGTAATAGGATCCAATACAATTCCAATGGTATTATTTTATTTATTTATTTATTTATTACTAGGATTAGTATTTTAGACTTGAGTCTTTTTTGTGTAGTATTTTAGTCTTAAATATCGAAAAACGGGTTAGCCGACCGCCGCTCGCCGTAACATGCCGTTTAACGAAAATGTCTCGTTTAAAATATTTAATATATGAAAAACTAAACAACATATTGAAATTTTGATACTTGCATCGTCTTAAACACATAAACCACAGATTTATACGTATAATTAAATTTCAAAAATAAAATGTTTATAGCCATAGTTACAATAATTTAACATTTAAAAAAAATTTAGATAATTTTTTGTTTTTGTGTGTGTGCTCCTTTTATGAGATCCAGGACTATCGTAGTATGGCGTTTTCTTAGGGCCTCCCGGTTAATCCTTATAATATTATATATAATTTTAACATACGCACACACATAATAATATGTAATATAAATTTATTAATATATTAATATATATTAATATTTTTACAAGTTGTTGCATATTTATGACTATTACTGTGACATCGGCTTCAACAGAACGCTCATTCTGAAAACTTAAGTTTATTAAAAATTATCTACGGAATACAACATCGCAAGATCGGTTAAACAATATTGATGGGCTTAATACTTCTCGAATCGATTGTAGATACTATAATTTATAATTTCGCTAATTCAAAAGCCAGAAAAAAAGAATTTTTTAAAATAGAATACAGGTAAATAAGACACAACTGTTTGTTTTAAAATTCAATAACTGTTTATTATTTTCTTTATGTATTTTATTATTTTAATATTTTATGATTATATAAGTAAAATGTGGTAGTTTTTGTAAAATAACATTATATAATAAGCTAAAGGTATTGTGTTTAATTATATTATAAAGGTGATGTTCATGTTAATATGTTAAATTCTTTGACATTTCAAAAGTATTATATGGTTTAACAATTAAAAGTATAAGTATGTATATTATGTCTTGTGGCTACTAAATTTGTTTGACATAAGAATTAACTAGTTATTATTATTAATTATTATTATTATTATTATTATTATTATTATTATTATTATTATTATTATTATTATTATTATTATTATTATTATTATTACAACAAATTAACTAAACAACGGATACCATTCTGGGTAATCATACATTTTCAGAATGACTTCTAGCCATAAAACATAAATATGTAAAAAATGATTTGCAATATCTATTGGAAACATTTATAGTTTATAGGGCATTTAACATTTATCGGGCCTCAATATTTGGGATAGCACATGGGCCTCAAGTAATCTAGTTACGGCACTGGCCGGCCATAAGTTCCTCTTCCCTGCATATCAGTATAATATATAATGTATATGATGTGGCCAGGAAACTGGTATTATAATATTATATACACCGCGATAATAATATATATATATATATATATATATATATATATATCGTTATCGCACACGAGTGCACTGTACCTACGGGTATACTGTAGCTGAGTTTAATCTTTCAATCGGCCGTGTCACATAAACAATCCCGAGTTCTATATAGTTAATCCGCGTTTACAAATCAACGAGATCGCACGCGCATATAATAATAATAATATACGTGTAAGATCGTCATGTACGTAAACACAATATACATAATCTACATTATAATATGATACGTTTGTACAAATGTATAATACGTATATACTTGCAATGCTCGAGCGTGTGCTTATAATATATATATATGTATACGATCTTCACATGTAGGTACGTATAAAAGTATGAAATTCACTCGGGTGGATATATTATTATAATAATAAACATTATGGTTATTATATTACCCGTTCCGCACGTCGTCGTCTTCGTCGTTACCGGTGCGCGTATATAATATAATATACAATATGCACTTGCTGCATCCACACCAAGAGGTGACTTTTACACGTCGTTTGTCTTGCCATAAAGCTCCTTTAATTTCGTCCGGTTCACCATTAAATTATAAGCCGTGCAGGATGTTTATTATAATATATACAATTCGCTCCTCTTACGCCAGAGTTTCCTCGTATCGGTGTATAGCGCAAATATAAATACTTTTATTTATATACCAACATTATATTCACCACCTCGTGAACGTCGCGCGCTTTTGTCGAACGTACACGCTATAGTGTAAAGTCTATAGCTATACATACCTATATAATATTACATATATAATATCGGGTGCAATAGTGTATGCATATGTGATATGTCATATGTACTTGTATATCATCAGTATATGTATAATAATGTGTGCGCTGAATTTCTCCATATTCACTCGTCGGCGGCCGTTTTAGAAACTATACACGTTTAACAAGATGCTAAATCAAATGATATATATAATACGCGTGAATCTATGTATTGTATATAAATACTGCAATTATATATACATATATATTACACTACTCTTTACTCACCTTCTTTCTTTCTCTTTTCTTTTATTTATTATTATTATTACATAAATATTTATTTGTACACAACCACCGCCACCACGTGCTGTGGTATTACCTATATCTAATACATTTTATCGGTCTTGTTCGTTTACATTATGTCTGTACAAATCTCTTATATATACATAAATCTATAGGTATATCACGGCCATGTTATTTTAACACGTATTCGCATACATATCCGTGTAAATCTTTCGTCGGCCACACGTAAATACAACCACGCGTGTGACCATAATATATCTATGTATATACATACGTTATAACATTTTTCACATTTCATGCGTATCACGTACGACGAGAAACTACATATAGTCTAAAAACGCGTATTGAGATATTTCAATATCTTATCATTTAATATTCGATCGGCTGAGATGCAGCTTTCGAACAGAATATTGGACAATTATTCGTTTAACTTTATTTAAGTATAAATGTACGAAGTATAATAATGTAATGGTTGTACTACACGTCTCTTAACATGCAACTATTTATCTCAGCTATCTTCGAGCCCAATGGACCCGATGCATACACGCATTTATATATTTTAATAAATACTAATTATTAACTACTAATACTTATGTATATATTTAGTTTAAATTTTAAACGAAAAATTATACAGTTATATTACTTCACGAAACTGAGATTGTATAGTACAAGTCACTATTTGAATATTAAAATAATGAACACGTGTAACGTATATTATATTGTCATCAATATACGCCAAGTTACTATAGTATACATTACGTATTGAAACAGAGTATTATATAATATTTTCAACATTATTATTCCTAAGGAGATTCATTAAAAAATTAAAATGCATTCTTATTATTTAAGCACATTAATTATGTAAATAACAATTCATTATTATCACTGAATACCAATAAGGTATAAAACGTGATTCATTAATATTATCATTGTGACTTACGTATTAGTATATAAGTATGTATGAAAACGTCATGGTCACCGCACAGTTTTATATATATGTTATATTATGTATACGTTGACATGCATTTTATATCGTCACATATATAGCCTCTAGGTGGTACATATATTTTTAAATGTTTCACTATGTGTTACGGAACGCGTAAATATAGTTTTTTTTTTTTTTAATTTTGTAGACGAGATAATAAATTATTGCAAACAAATACAAGCAATTATATAAATCAAGAAGACAGTTTATTTTAAGCAGTTTCTATGAGTTAACGTAAATCGATAATTTTGTTTACTCTTGTATTAGTAAAACTACGTTGATAGCTATTGTAATTATTTTTATAAAGCATTTCGGCGTATCATAATGCATAATTATTGTGTATACTTATGGCAACACCCCATTGCTAAAATGCTAACTCACAGGTTTCTGTAGCAAACATTTTATATTTTCATATGCTTACCAAAACCCCCGTACACGCATGGTAAATCATAATAACTAATAATATATACATTATACAAATAGCCTTACACATTCATGTATACATTTAGGTTTCATTTAATGTGCCTATCTGATATTTTTCATATTAGGTGAATTCTAGCGTGTAAATGTGTTATGTATTATGTGTTATGTGTATAATACCTAATTGCATACTATTTTCAAATATATGTATATATAGCTATAGTTTATAGCTAAAGATTTTGTTAAAATTTCAGTGCTAGACTTAAGTATCAACGATAAAAACACCAGCATTAAAGTCACAATATACCACACGTTAAAAGTTTTTTGATATTTTGAATTTCATACTTATAAATATTTTATTAGGATTTTGTGGTGTACATTTTTTTCCCAGTAGGATCATTATACTCATGGAACAGAATAAAATATTCAAAAAGAAAAACGTATATACTATATATAGTAAAACACATTTATTTTCAACCGTAGTATAAGGCATAGAGTAATATAGAGGGGTCGTTCCATATACCGCCTGTATTATGGTCTGAGGCACACTTATACTCCCTTTTGCAGGGTAACCACGTGTATAAAAAAAATAATGTACAAAAACAAATTGATTTTTGACATCTTGTTCTCATTATCAGCATTTTTAATAGTATTACTTTGTGATAAACTGATTACCTACCATAGATAATAAATGGATTTATTATCTATGCTGATTACCAAAACATTGTCAATATTTTAAGGTATTTGAAGGATTATATTATGTATTATGTATTTAATATAATTATATTGTATTTATTGATTTGTTATTTTATATTCATAATAAAGTTAAAATACACATTTGTTTAATAAAGATTTTATTTAAAAAAACTGATGTATAATCAGTGGTACCGAAATGTATCTAAAGAAATATACATATTACATAATATGTTTTAAGTGGCTAACCTGTAAAAGGGAGTCTAAGTGCACTTCAACAATTTCATGTTACGGCCTCTCTATATTACTCTATATTATAAGGCCTCACAGTACCATCACAGTAAAAATAAAACATAATGGACACTGATAAGAATTTACATGGGCGAACATGAAACTAAAATCGCTTTTTTATCAGAGGAAAATTAGTGTGACCCTATATCTATACATGCCAAAAATTATATTCTGATAAATAAGTATGGTTTATACAATAACTAGAAAAAAAAGAAACTCGCTCTGCTATACAATAGGGATGAAGTGGACCTCAGCCATAAAGTAGGTCATTATAGTAAATAGTGGTGGAACTACGATCAATGAGGCCCGTGGATACAATTTTTTTGGAAGCCCTGTAATTCTAATTTCTAAACATTGTGCTATTTGTGTACAATAAGAAAAATATATTCATAGTAAATTAATAATTTATTGAATTATAATTTCAGATACAATAAATAGTCAATAATAATAATATTTTATTTACAGTAAAAATTATTTTTTTCTGCTAGGGTCTTGAGCAAACATCTTCACCAACAAAAATAAGTTTACTTAATTTTTAAGCACGCTCATTTTCTATCAAAATCATTGCAAGACCACTAAGCCGTGTTTAGGACATGATGCTTCTTAGATAATTAATTTTTAATTAATTGAAGTTTTGGGAATGTTCTTTCTGCACTTGCCATTGTAAATCGGTAATGTAAGGAACAAATTAAATATCGTTAATATGTCAGTGATACACGTTCAGTAATCATTTATCACTTACCAGTATACTTTGTATTTCAGTAGTCAATGATTGTATTTACTTGAACCGAAATTATTTTAAATAGTACAGAATTTCGCTGCGAGGCACCGAGGCCCCTTTAACGATGAAGCCCGCGAAAAATCCGGCCTTCAATCATATGTAGTTCCGCCACTGGTAATAGATGTATCACATTTAAATGATGTAATGATAGCCGATAAGTATTATTGTATATTTATATAAAAAACGATTTTGAAAAATCTGAACGGACATTATTTGTCAATCTAGAATATATATTATTATATTTAAATTGTATAATGTATTGTAAATATTTACTCTCCTAAAGTTTATAAACTTCAACTGTCTATAGATAGGTCGAAAAAAGTCAAAATACTTCGAAAACTTAATCGTGTATAGATAACTCTAGTATAAACATTTGGTAAGAATTTCAAGTATTTGCCATTTTCGTTTTTGAGTTAAAGCAACATAAAAAACTGTTAGACATAAAATAAATAAATAAAAAATAACACATCATTATAAAATCAATATGTTTATGAAAAAGAACCTAATAGATCTAAAAAATAACCACTATATTTTGTTTACGTTGAGTGTCTAGGGTCTAGTACTGCACTACATTTATAACCAAAAGCATCTCCTCTCTCACGCATGTTTCGTGTATACGAGTCATTTGATATTTGCATGAAATTCATCTTGCTGCTGGAGGCTATACCATCATTATTATTGTTATGATTATACGTACGGATGCGCTTACATTAATAAGTCTGATTGAGCATACAGTACAGCGTGCACATGAGTACCTATATTATCTATATGCATGTGCATAGATATGTCATATATACACGCGTGCTATAATAACGCGTATACTATATAATATAGTCTTCGTTGGTACGAATACATATTACATACCTATATAATATACAACTTAATACGGTCGGAAGATTTTTTTCACGTTTGAAAATATTATTATGTCGGAGAAAACATAGTATTTATAAGGCGCGCGCGTTAGAAACTATGTCGAAATAATAATAACGTATAAATGCTCACACACACACACTTACACGCGCATATATGTGTATGTTTATAATATATATATACATACATACATTTACACGCATATCATAATATACACGGGGGCAAAATAACTATTTATATGGTCAAACACTTAACACGTTATAATATATTTTGATGTACATATACAATGTATATGTATATTATACATACACACACACACACACATATATATATAAGTACACACTACACACACACACACACACACACACATTATATTATACACTTCATACAACGCACGGTAGCTCGATGATGATTTCCCACTGTTCCGTTCGCCCCACGGCTAGTCGCCGTCGCTGTTAGAATATATAGTAGGTACCTACCCATAATGTTGCTGCAGCGGTCGCGTCATATTTACGGGCGTCGTCTTGCATATTATAATACATCATATATTTATATAAATATATTACCATACATATATGTGTATACTAAGATATACAAACAGACTATTATAGGTATTACTCTATTATATGTATATACTATATATACTATATACCTGCTGCGGTACAGCCACAGCCACTAAATGTACACACACACACATACACACACGCACACAGACAAAATGCGATTCCAATGTGGAATATAATATTATATACTCGTATTATTGCCGTGAGTTGTCGAATATTCGAGTGATCGAGTGGCCGTGGGAAATATACACACATACCCGTGCGGGCGCACCGCTTATGCCGTAGTACACAAATACATATAGGTGGTACACGTATACCTATATTTTCGTGTATTAATGTAAACTGTTAAGTTCAAGTCGTTTCGATAGAAATTATCCCGTCGTAATATAGGTTTTGAATAAAGTGTACAATTACTACAAATGTTGTATTGTTGGAGTATTATCATTGATTATAGTTAATACTACATAATAATACCTATATATAATATTTTATAACCATGTGGTAGTAAAGTAGCTGAACATGTTTTTGGCATCGTTATTATATCTAAATATGATTTTTTTTTTTTTTAATTTTATAAGCTTAAACCTAGGAAAATCTATCCCAATCTATTGTGTTAAAATCATGCCAGTCTATATATATATATATATATAGTAATAACATATAAACGTAAAATATAACAAGTGAAATTCGCGGTGCATGCGGTGAACGCTCGTGGTCGGCGACATTTTCCACAACGGTCCCAAGATTGACAATGACGAATAACAAGCGGGTAGAAATGATTCACGCGCATTATTTCGCAGCCGCGCACCGGTACCTTTATTGTATTACGTTATAATATGTGTGCGCACACGACGACGGCATTTATAATAAGATGGGTCTCCTATATTATGCGCGCTACACCGCCGCCGCTGCTATTGATGTCCTCGTTGACGTCCGCGTGTAATTTAAAATGTATATATTAGATAAAAACACGCGTAATACATTTTCCTTGCCACAACTCGCAAATCCGCAGTATATATTATATACACCTGCACGTATTATTATTTTATATACGCGCTTACGTGTGTACAGCATTGGCGACGTCATTGTCGTGTCCGTCATGCCACGAGCGCGCGGTGCTCAAATAGTTTCGTTTTTAATTTATTATTATTATTTTATTTTTTTTCTATAATTGCGTTTTATTTACGTATTTATTTTCCGGAACTCTCGAATTGAAATTATAACCGCGTTTGCAGCGGGCTTGACATTCGAATAGTGCTATATCGTCTACAAAACGTGGATATAAAATAAACGCGTTTAGCCGATACATAATGCGTACCTATATTATATATGTATAATATATGAATTCAGTTATAAAATTAAACATAATCATATCGCGCTTACGGATGTCGAGGACCGACACTTTTGATTTTAGTATAAAATGAAACTATAATTTATACTTATATACGTATATTGGACACATGATTGTATACATGTATAATGCATACATCGTAAGTGTAAACGCGCGGCAACGACAATTAACACGTTTGAAATAAATTAAAAACCACATTTTAAGACCAAGAGTTCACAGACGCGCTGTATAACACATCCACCCCCCCTCCCAACCAAATTTTTTTAAATAGGTATAATATTTTGCAATTATTTTTGACTATAACCCCAAAACAATGTATTGCCATAATATAATGTTACCCGTAGTAAGTATATAATATACTGTATACCAGCTAGCCTATAATATATTTTTTTGCAATCCAGCGCACCTGAGTAATGATGAAACTTCATCGCGCACCATACTATGCACATATAATGTATTGGAACACAATATTATATACTAACGCTATACTTACGATGCAATTAGGTGCATTTATTTTTTGTATAGGAATGTGGTATATTTTATAATATACGGAAACGAACAATATTCCTACAAATGGTTCTATTTTCATAGAACTATACGTACATAATATGCGCATATATATTGCGCGCATATGCATAATATGTGGTGCGAGTTTTGACCCTGTGAGTATATAATATAGGTACGTCGCGCGTCGTTATGTGCGGCATAAAGAACTCGACACTAAACGATGTTGACGAGGGTGTACCTATGACCTTTGGACCAAGTTAATAAGAAACGTATTAAATGTACGCATATATAACATTATATATGTATACATATTTATGTATATTATACCTACGCATAATGTTATATTTTTGTGCGAGAAAACGTAATTTCAGCTCGTTCAATGTAACAATTTAAATTATAATGGATTCGCGCGCGTCTAGTTAATATTCAAATTCGATTATGCCGATGTCGTTTTTTTCTAACATATTTTTTTACCTACGGACGAATTACCATTTTGCTTGCTCGTGTGTGTGCACATGTTTAAAACCATACATGTATAATATATACTTGTACATATGTGTGTGTGCGTTATGAATAACAATAAAACACTGCAGAGTCGCAAAACTTTCCTCGGGATGTATTTTTATTTTATTTTATTTTATTAACGCATGCCGTCGGCACTCTAATATTGTTATCGTGAGCTATTAATCGGCAACGGCCTATATAATCTCGATAGATATTAGTGGCTGTTAAGCTAGAGAAAGAACAGAGAGAGAGAGAGAGAGAGAGATAGAAACATTAAAGACACCAGACGGACGCGTGGGTCGCGCGGATAATGTACACGTCGGTCGTCGGTCGTCGTACGCGCTCGCACAAAAACCAGCCTGCAGCGGTGGCGGTGGCCCGAACCTGACGGGAATAATATAATATTATGTTCACGGTGTATACATATAATATAATATACGTCCTATACAATATAATATAATATACAAACAACCGTATATCAATCGATAGATTACGAACTCGCCGCCTGCAGGGGGAGGATTTAATTAAGACGTTATGCATATATAAAATATATATATATAGGTTGTAGGCGTACTTTGCGACGATAGTTATTTTATTATATTAAATTTAAATGTGTGTATTGGTATATCGTCCGTTGATCTGTATTATAATCGTATCGGTTTTGTATTGTACGCGCATATACTTATAATAGGTTTTAACTTCTGCAGATCCGAATCAGGTTACTATTATTTTCTCTTTTCTTTTTTTCTTTTTTTGAATCAAACAAACACACAATGATAAATAATTCACGCGAGAATTAGTATAGCTTGTAGACGAAATTGTTCTACTCATTATAATGTTATCTATTATAAAACATGAAATGTTGTGCGAAATTGCGTACTTTGAGAAAGAAAATCCAAGTAAAAGGTTAGAAGCATAGCATTCTTCGATCACATATTTTAACAAACGTACTCTGGTATATAGAATATAAAAAAAATACTAGTAATTTTTATCGTTCAATATTTAATATGATATGTATATATTTTCTCTAATTCATTAGTAAAAATTCAGTTAAAAACCGACAATAATATATTTATAAAAAGTCTGCAGCATATTATGGCTATATCATTATTCAAGTTTATAAATCAGTTTGTGTGTTAAAATCTACATTAACAGTAAATTACATAAATACAAGCTGTCTTTTGAATCGTATATAAATCGTCGGTCAAATTCAATTATCTTACAGAAAGAAAACAATTACATTCACAAACATGTTTAATTTTAATTATTAATTTTCATCTATCCTGCTGCTTACTTGGTTATTATTACTGACTTGAAAACATATACCTAATCATGAAGAAAATTATTGACAGACCCCTAGATTTGAAAGATACTCCTAGTATAAACAGCGTTGTAGTAGTTATCAACTAATATAATGCCATAACCATATAAGTAGATGATTTTTAGATGGGTATAAAATTATTTTGTGCTGTAGTACAATGTGCGTGTATATAACATAAGCGATTTTTGTTATTATGTTATATTAATATTGAATTTTTTATTTTATGCAGGTTCGACGCGACCAAGTCGACAAAAGGGGCGAGCAAACTGCGAAGGGACCTGATCAACGCGGAAATCGCAAATCTCAGGGACCTGTTGCCCCTGCCACCGTCTACCAGGCAACGGTTGTCGCAACTGCAACTCATGGCCCTAGTGTGCGTGTACGTGCGGAAAGCCAACTATTTCCAACAAGGTAAGACCAATGATTCACATGTACATGATAAAATAGTGGCGTCCTTGCGAGGAATCAAACTAAATTCGATTTTTAACCTACAGTAGATTTAATTTTTTCTACGTATATATTTATTAATTATTAACATTTGACAACTGTATTATAACTAACAACGAGTCGCTCCCTCGTGTCGGCTTATATTAACCAGCTCGAGTTAGTATATTATTCAATTAACCTATTGCCCGCACCTTATATCGTGTTGTATAGTAATAATAATATATTGATACGTTGATACATACATCAAAAAACCTAAAATAGACGTTTCATTTGGACAAACAATATAATGGGTGTTTGTCGTATTTTACCGTGAACATGCAACTCGGAACGAAATATTATTACATTTTTCAGTCGCATATATACGTACGAATAATGCGACTTTTGCAAAAACACTTTTTACTTTATTAAACTTTTTATAAATGATAATAATATATTATGTATATATATATATATATATATATATAATACAAATATAATAGATATACGTGTACGCACATATATATTGTATACATATGTACACATGGACGTGCGCGTGTGTATACACGTACAATAGTTTAAAGCGTTTCACCGGGACCGCGGCGGCGGCGGAAAAGAGCAGGAAGAAGAGCCACCGCCACAATGGTCCGGTCGTAATTAATCAACGGTTTGACGCGGCGGCCGCGGTACGTCCGAGCCGCCAATAAATCTTCGGCCCGTAATGAGCCTTCACATTTCCATACGCTCACAGCACGCAGGCCGCGGACCGCGTTCGCGTACACGTAATATTATTGTGTGCGCTCCATACGGATGGGTCCACGCGGCGGTCAGTCGTCGTCGTCGCGCGCACTATATTGATTTTTACGATCGTCGAGCGCTAATCAAATTCGTCTCCTCTATACACTCATGCTCTACACACATTATACATATATACGTAGGTATATATATATATTATCCCACCATATCGTGGTATTTACCACAACTAGCAGCAGTTGTATAAACGTCCGCATAAATCGCGACATGATAATGATGATGATGATGATGATGATGACGATGACCACAATATTATATATTACAATATGTTATTATACACAACACATACACATCAAACTCCAGCCCGCACGTTGTATATATTATTCACTCACTCCACGCCACACGTTCGTCGTACAATTTATCATAATGCGTATCGTCTGCATAGTTATACTGTATAAGTCCCTTATACCGAATTGGTTCCCGCGGATGATCCGCGTCAGGTACAAATTGGTATACAAATTGGTATTCCGACCGATTGCGATTTTTGTTCACAATTGCCGAACAGCAATACAATATTTCGGCCCATTTCATGTACAAACTTAGCGTATACTGTCTAGGTATAGAATACCATTTAAGTATGTTTGAACATATATTACTGCGGCTAATAATTATATTAAAAACGAATATAACAAAGTATAAATTTTTAACATAATATGATTTTAGTATAATCAAAATGAAAAATTTTACCATATACGCATATCTGTTTAGTCTTTTATTGTTATATCTTATATAGATGTACTTTTTTCGGTGTGTTACATTTAAAACAATACGTTTAGTACTGTTTATACAATGTACATAATGTATATGACCTTTGATAAAGCAACATAAATATTAGTTACAAGTTACAATCGTTATAGACATGTTACGTATATAGACATTTAGCAATCAAAATGTATAAATTAGTTCGATAGCAAATTAGCAAGTGAGAATTAAGATAACATGTTTTCAAGTAATTTTTGCTTTAGTTTGGATTTTAAAAAGTAACACGGGTTAGATCAAAATGATACCAAAGCTAGACGTCTAAACTGGATGAAGTTCCCCGTACCTGTCGCAGTAATAGATCCTATATGTTTGTGCGAAACTGAATTTTTTTCGAAAAGAAACACAATTATTCATATTGCGGTTAACAGATCTTAACGATTTAATGAAAATGAATTTCGTTATTGCGTATACGTCATAAATTGTAATCAACTTGTTAAACATAAAAAATGTAATTTTTTCTGGATTTAATCTTTAAATTATTAAATCATCAAGTTGAAATAGTTAACATTGTTTAAACTTGTCACGTGTTGTTTGGGATTTATATTAAAAGTGAATATCAAAATTGATCCCCATGGAAACTAATTGATGACCCTTGGTATACAGAAGCTTGTAATTTTTAAAATTATACTTTTTAAATGGTGGACATTCAATGATTAATATTATTAATAATATGAAAATAACAATAACAAATCAAATCAAATAAACAACATTCGTCAACAGTATGGCTAGGTATAAAATAGTAGATAATATAGGTATAGGTAATTAAACTTACATGGTCGCGTGTACTTCGTTCGCGTAAAATAATTAAAACCCATTCGTGTTGCAGACATATATAAAATATAAAGACGACTTTATATATTATATAAACTCTGCGTATGGTTAAAAATATACAGTACACATATGTGCTGCGTTCGTTATGGTATAGGTATGATAATAAATCTTTGAATAAAACCATTTCACAAACAACCGAAAGTCTTCGGTCGGTATTGTAACTCGAATGGAAAAAAATAGGAATAAAAAAAGTACTTATATATATATTAGAGCGGTAAATATACCTGTGTGTGTGTGTGTGTGTTGTAATTTTTATAATATAAATCGCTAATAACATTTCAGATGAGCGTGCGATACTGCCGCCACCACGCTCCGGGGCCTTTAAGACGAGCACAGAGAAATATTCGCCAACCGTTGGCGTGCGTATATGCGTGGTAATCGATACCGTCCGCAAAGCCGAACATACTACACACACACACACACACACACACACACACACACACATCTACGCATACATACTCACTCACACGTATCTATACAAACGTTCGCGACCTTGGTAAATATTGCCACGAGTGGTTCCCACGCGTCCTACGAGCCGTTTACCTATAATACCTGCAGATGCCCGAGCTCTCGCGCGCGTCCGTCGCCAACATTCGGTAGCCCTCCGCTCGTGTTTTTTACAACCCATTAGCACCACCGTGTTTGTTGTATTATGCATGTGTAGGCAAATTTGTTTTCGGTTTCTCTGTTTTTTTTTTTCTGTTGTTTATCATTTAAAGTTTATACGTACACACATTTATTATTTTTTATATACGTGTATACAGAATACATGACGTATTATATAGTCGCATTTTTTTTATTTCCTATATAATATCACTAGATGTATTATAATAATATACATAATATGATGTGCTGCGCCCGTGTTGTTATTATTTTGTTTTATTATTATTATTATACGATTTACGGCCGGGGTGTTGTTGCGCCGCGCCGGCCACTCGCGTTTGATCGCACGCCGAACCGGTCCCCTTGGCGTATCTGCGGCCGACCGCAAATATGTAGAAACACTAGAAACCCAATTCCGAAAACAATAATATCCCCCCCCCACGTCTGCGCATCACGGGACCTCCCCCCAAAAAAAAAACGGTTTAAATGTCGTTTTAATTTGGTCATTGTTATCCGCGCGATGATAGCGTTATTATAATACTGTGTGTGTATGTGTGTATATTAAATATTATTTCTTATGTCTCGTGTCCGGCACGAGACGTGTACGAGGTGTATATTATAGTCACGATTCCACGATATTTTTCGTTTCAAAATAAGTTGTTGTTTTTTTTTTTCCATAATTTTGGTGATTATAATGCCAGGGCAAACAAATCATCGACACGAGCCAAAAATTATATACGGAATATTAAATATGGTACCATCTATAATAATGTACGTATACGTGTGTCAATATCAAACAATACTATATTATGCACATTTATATATGGTAAACGTATCACAATTATATTTACCTCATTTATATAATATAGGTACCTACCTACTTAATTAATTCTATTTTTTTTTCTCCGATAAACTTACACACTTCTTTGTCATATTTTGTATATGATTGGAATAATATTACCGCGCACGAGTAAAATATATAATATTATATTGTTCATATTATGTATGTATAATTACGGAAATTATTTAAATAAAATATTAATTTCCATTTTACCATTTTTTCGATGAAATCATGTATTCAACAGTGGTATAATATGATTTGACGAGTGATCTTATATATAAACAATTTATTTTATGATTTTATTTTAGGTATCGCATTTGAAAAAAACAATTGAAATGTTTTATTTGAATTATTTATAATACGATATAATATTGAGTATCTATAATATTATATTTATATTTTGTTATTTGTACTTATTTTTGAATTTTAAAAGTTTTTTATCACATTGTTTGTACCTATTATATTATTTATATTATACAATTATACCGTATAGCGGTACAGATATACTTTAATACCATTCGTATTCAATTTTTCTAAATTTAAAATATACCAATTTTTTTGTAGTGGTTCAGTATAATATATTAAGATCATGTATACTAGCCAATATATTAGCTGATCTAACAGTCACCCTGTCCAAATTTATTTAAATTTGTTGTTGATGGTTTTGTGAATTTGTGAAAACCTATTGGAAAAGCTTAAACAAAGTAAAAAAAAAATAACTTATATCCGACCGATCATTGTATCTATTAATTATTATATTTTATTACCGATCGTGATTCATAGCCATGGATATTTAATTCGAGGAGAAGTACCTACATTCAAAAGTATGTCAGTAGGAAACTCGAAATTGTACATGGGAGATCAATTCTATCGGCTAAACACCGCTGAAATATTGAATTGTGAGATGTGCCTGGAATGTAATCGCTCGGGAACATGTGGTTTGTTCCAAAATTTAAGTCAGATAATTGAGTCAATATTTCATATATATATATAGATATTAAACCATACATTATGTATAGTATTTTTATCAGAAACCAATGTGTGAACTTGTATACCAAATTTCAGAAAATCCATGTATACTGTCGCGAGTTTATACAAACATGTAATTAAAAAAAAATACTTTAAGTTATTTCAAATTGTCCAATTTTCTTTCCATAAAACCTTAGCATTCGAATTTGTGCGAACATTTAATAAATAAGCCAAATTGGTCCAGCTGTTTTCAATAGTGATGCTTTTATAAAAGCGAACAGCATTTTATTTTTATTTTCCTATACACAGAGAAATTATGTGTGCAAATGTTATGTTTACATATCTAATAAGTCCAGCAGTTTCAGTTGACCATCGTAGTTATTCACTGTGTATAGATACACTGCAGTCTATTAGTAACATTTTATATAAACTCTTCATTGTGTATATAACTATCAACTATGTAGGTAAACATACAATAAGTTAGGCAAAATAAACTACGTTGGTCTACTGAAATGGCTACTACATAGTACTAATCCCATTGAACGCGCTAATACAACATTCACGTACTTCCTTGTTTCTTTACGTACAATGTATAAAATGTACTCAACGGCAATAAGTATTTAAAAGCTATTATCTGTATAAGTCGCGTATAATAGCCATGTTCAATGATGTCGATTACATTAATTCTTTTCGTGTGCATTTTTTGAAGATGTTTCACAGATGCACCGCACTGAGCCTTATTATCGTACTTGTGCGTTGCAATATAATATGTATATATTCGAATTGAACGCGGTCTAAAGAAATAAATAATTCTGTACAAGCGAAAAACGGTGTATTGCTACAACTTCTATTATAAGGATGCGTGCGCAATAACGGCAAAATGTCCATAGGCTGCCGCAGCAGTTAATATACGTGTAGTATCTAAAGACATTATCAAATGATCATAGTATATAGATGAGTGCGCAGCACGCGAGTTATGATTGTACATGTAACTTATACATGTTATAATATATAATGTCGTAATTAAAAATAATAAACTTGGTGTATTTATAACTACTAAATAGTTAAAACACAAAATATGTAGAAAAAGTAGCGTTGACGTATTTGTTTACTGTTTAGTATTTGTTTAGTATCGTGTTTAGTAGATAGTTATATGAAAATATAGTTGCAACCGTATTATTCTAATACTTTTTTTTTTACAAAAAACATTTTAAAAAAAATGTAAATTCCACTCTTAATGTATATTTTTATAATTCCTAAACATTTTTTACAGTAATAAAAATACATGTAACGTGATGACTAGAAAGTTTAAAAACATGGAACTATTAAAGATCAATTCAATTTAATTAAACATAACGTTAAGAGTTCTCGGTTATGGTATCTTAATCCATTTTCATAATATAATAATTATGCGATGTTCGTTGCAAATTTAGTGTTTTCAAACTTTCCATATAGATGTAAATTCGTATAATATGCGGACGTTTTTAGATATAGCTGAATGATGATATAACTCATAGTCTACTTGCATGTATTGAACATTATTCACTGTTTTAAACGGTATGTAATTATTATTATTATTTTTTGTTATTATCATTCGTATAATATCATCAATTACCTGATGACAGACGAATCTGTTTGGATCTTTGCAAGCCATCGGTCTAGGTCATCTGCCCAATTCTAGTTCTATTTAAATATCTATAGACTATAGACAAATATTATTGTATGTATATATACGTTCATGGTTAACCAGAAAAAAATTATTCAAAAAGCGGTATCGCTGACGCGGGCGCGTATATTATGCTATAACGGAGAAAAATACGTCTTCATCGAGTCCACCGTTGATTGATGATGGTTTTGGCCCGTGTTTGATTCAATAATGACTGGCTTAATGACCGTGTAAGCCTAGGGGGGAAAATGGTAGAGAAAGAGGGAGAGAGAGTGGGAGAGAGTGAGAAAAATCTAAAGCTGCAGATGGAGTGGTGGCAAGTAGAGGGAAACATAAAAACGGCCTCGGTCTAATTGAATAAGAAGATAATTATGCCGTTCCAGACGCGAACAAACATCGTCGTCATCTCACATCGTAGTGGTACCTCTAATAATAATAAAATTGTATTCTATGTGTGTGTGTATAAAAAATGTAATATACAATATGTGTATACATACGTAGATATAACATACGATCATAGGTTGCAGCGCGGTACGACGAGCTATATATGACTCGAAAAATCATACTTATTATTTATTATTATAATTATTGTTATCTATTATTTGTGAAGCCATATTTTTATTATTGACTTTGGCTATGTCATCTAGTGGAATAAAAACTGCTTACAACTTGATTTTTTATTCTTCACATCGTGTAACAAGAACAAGACGCGAGCATCTCGTTATCACTGAGTATTTTTCGCAAAAATAAACCATTATTTATTTACTTATATAAATCAATCGTCAAACTCAATAATAGGTTTCTTATAGATACCGTCTATAGTTTCTTTCTTTTTTTACTTAGCTCTGCGCCGCGACCGCGGCGTTGGATATATATTGTATTTATATGTTTATAGTTTATATATTACGTGCCACGGAGCGCTTAAAAAATAATTTACAAATGTTAATCATTATTGTAATAATTGCTCAACTCCATCAGTAACGTCATACACTTGATAGTTTTTTTTTTTTTGATACCCAAAATTTATATTATAATCCTCGATAGTCGTCACTTAAATAAAGAATTTGTGCAGGCTCCTATGTATAGATATTATAGGCACTGTAGTTGTTTTCACGTGGTTTGTTGTACCATATTGGTTGTTCTTTATTTTATTCCCTATTTATATATATATATATAAATATCTCTGGCTTGTGAAGCTACTAATTGTTTATTTTTTAAGTGAAATCCATTATATTTTAATCGCACTTGACGTATAACCGGTCACGTGTTTTGTCTTGTTTGCCAATACCACTTTGCTATATTATAAGAAGGCCGTACATCTAAATCGGAGACTGGATGAATTTATGGGTCCGAATGATGCGTGCGGTGTGCCGTGAGGAGAAGAAAAAAGCATGGATAAAAATATTGTGTAATAATTGTATATAAATACCGGTAGATTATATACTACGTATGCGCAGGAAAGAGTGGAGACAAAAATTTATTTTCAAGCAATTAGCTTAAAACCGTCGCGTAAATCAGGATACGCGTATAGTATATCGTATATATACTATACACTTCATATAATAATAATATGTTCACGGTAACAAATGCATGTTATTTTAATAATATATATTAATTTTTTAATAATGTGCACATGAAAAAACATCTTATGACTGTTAACGCAGTCATGCGGTCGTGGTTCCTATACCGCATTAACACGATGAAGAAATGCAAACCTTGTTCCGTAGAGAAATATGTAATATTTTCACGAAATAGAACGCAAATACCTATTGGTATACTCGATTATATTAGATTATATTATATCTATATCGCTGGAGGATCGTACTTGGGTGGCGTTTCGAAGCTCCGCCCAGAGGGGTCAATCGTCTCGCGTATTATATGCAAATGCTGCCATCCGGAGCTCACCCCGTGTCGCGTGCGTTGTATATACGTATATATTATATAAAACCCTCGAGGCGTCTTCTTCTCTAAAACAACATTCGACCATGCATATACAAAACACGTTATGAAAAATAAAGTAAAAAGTGAAGAATACACACACACAATAACATATTGTTCGTTATCTGTAGTGATCTTTTATATAGTTATATGTACCCTCCCCGTGCAGCCGATGAGAAGACCCGTTCCGAAACACAATGAAGGTGGATTATTTTTAATTTTTTTTTTTTTATGTTCTTTTTCGCGTGCACTATGCCCGCGTCGCGAACTATTTACATACAATGGACGAGTACACTGCGTATAGAGGGATAGCATAACGATTTTATTTCCACCGAAGGTGCTGTTTTCGCTGTTAGGACCTGAGACAATTAAGCCATGATTCTCCAGAAGATCCGTATAAAATAATATTATCATATAATATGCACGTGCAAGGAACGAGTATGCACAGGCCTCATCAGCTTCCGGAGTGTACATATAATAATACTTACTATTATTATTATGGTAATTGCACGATGTCTCTTGGATGGGTTAAACGATTTCGCAAAACATCGCCTTGATATGCTTATAACGGTACTAGACGGGGCATGCTCAGGGAGAAGAAGAAAACGGTTCGATGGACAATGCAAGTACAGTGATCAAATTATATAGTCGCTGCGCTGCACCTGATAATATTTTATACTACGCGATATCTATTTAATTAATTGTCTGTTTTCATCTTAGCTGGAATCAATATTATAGTTATAGAATGTGCCTAATATGGATGGACTCGTGGTATTTATGACCATAATATAGTGTATACGTATGCATACCTGTTGATTCGAAAAATATGATTCCTGTAAAAAAGTACAGTAGGTACTCGCGTTGTTGTCCGTGATATGGTTACAGTTTACGGTCGCAGATTGCGCTAAAAGATACAAAACTGCAGTTGTATGATACTCACAATAAGAAAATAATACCACATAAAAAATATGTATTTATACATATAAACATGTATATAAATATAACGACACATTAATACTATAATATAATACTATATACAATATATACTACTATACCAACCACGATTACTACTACCTTGTTACTGGATAACATTTTAGAACATGTAAATATCGTGGCTTATTTAAGATAACGTATTCGCTAGTATAATGTTACTGTGAGGTGTTTTCTGCAAACAGATACGTGCTGTGTAGGTACACACAATAATATTGCTTCGATATCGATCGCGTACATTATTATACGATTATGTATACACGTAGTACTTAGGTATAAGTAATATATTATATATAAGTGTTGTATATGCATAATATATATATATATATTTAATAGAACTCATAAATGCGCACGTTATATAGGATGTTCGTGGAGAACACGCGTTGTTTTCCTTTCCTGCTTCGCAATACATTGCCATTGTTGCCAATATAATATTATTTACGATGTATGTGAATACGTACATACCTATCGTTAAATATCATTAATTAATTAAGTTCTTTTAACAATATATTTTTATGGCTAGCGCACATAAAAGTCTTGCACGTCTTAATTAAAAAGAACACATCAATGCGCGTATGTTATATACCTAATTTTTTATTTGTTGTGTTTTTACTTTTACAGCGTCTTTATAGTTTTGTTATTGTTACATGTGGACAGAACATTATACACAAGCAATCAAACCTTCCAATCTAAACATGCAAAATTGCACCCAACTTTACACTATAATAGAACAGGATTATTTTATTCCCGTTCGCGTATTATATCCGTGTTGGCACAGTACGTTTTCTTGCAAAATAAATAAACCCACAAATAAATAGTATGTATGATACGTATGGGTATACCGTATACGTACATGCCGTGTATTGGCGCGTCAATTTTGTGACCTTAAAATCCCCCAAAAAAAAAAAAAGTTAAAAAGGAAAAATAATCATAATAATAAAATAACGAAAACCGGTCTTTAAACATTTCCACAGTCAATTTTGATGTACATAGAGCTAGTGTATATGTATATAATGTATATATGTATATATTATAATATATATGGATAGAAGAATTTCTCGCATATTGTACACATGCAGGGGGGTACACATACACATACACACACACATACACGTACACACATACGTACAAATAATAATGCCATGGGTATATTAGTCGCTGATAGGGCGGTGCCCAAAGTCGGAAATATTGCGTTATTACCGTGTTCCGTTACCACCCGCTCTCGCAACTCCTCGCTTATAACGTGTGTGCATTTAATACTTCAGCATTCCTATGCGCAGAGACAACTTATAATACAAGCTATGTATACCTATTCCTAAATATACATTTTGTACCTAGATACTTATTTCTTCTGTACACCCGTACACACATATTATATATGTATACGTATATACCTTACCTACACATTATTGTATTCGGTGTGTATATTAAGACGATCGTGTCCTGCAGTACACGGTACGTATACCTACGGTATAACCCGGTGTGTGCGTGTGTGTCTGCTCGTGGGCGAATTATTGTTATTATTGGTGTGCGCGTATATTATAATATTGTACGCGTGCGGCACCGGCATCACCGCGACGATGATTACGATCTGCCGCCACCGCGGCGTTACGGTTTCTTTGCAGCGATGAGCGCGCGAACTGGTATCGTTTTTTTTTTTTTCCAATCCAAATTCCATCAAATCACTTATATCTTCTGATGCAGGTATACACGTGTTCTGTACTACGGCGAGTATCTGCACATGTCGACGTGCGCGCGCGCGTATACACATTTATTCATTACACGCTATGCGGCGAGAACGTAATATTTACGTACCTATATATTATATTATGAGTATGTATCTATTGATCCGTAATACTACGGATATCGTTCGCGCTATGGTTGATAAAAATGATCGATATAATAATATTTTCAATCGCGTTATTATGTCATAATACACGTATTATCTCAGTGGAATAAAATAAACTGTTGTACGCGGCAACAAAACCAATTTTAAGACGTAATCGCACGATGAGACAACGACAAATATATATGTTCGTGTGGACTTGGAAACTATACATATACGTATAAGATGTTGGATATAAAACTACGTTTTTCATAAATAATACCGTTGTGGAAATATAATTATCCTGATTTTTGTCAATATAAATTTAACAAATCGGTTTTTTACACCTATACATCGAGGTTTAAATGCGCCTATTATATAATCATATACTTATATAGGTATAGTAAGTCTAATTGTCTAATATTATCGTATTCCCGGCTCCCGCATATAGAAATTATTCCCCAAAAACTAATTTTACTATTTGCGCATTTTATCGGTCATCCTATATGTATACTCGTATTAGTCATCGCGGTGATTTAAATTTTATACACGTCGAGTTTCTTACGTGTCACGATGAAACGTCTTTTTTGGGGTTGTGAGAAAAACAAAATACATAACACCTATAATTATGTTAACTCTTGGCCACTAGTAATCCGTTTAGCGAATAACCGTTTCGAAACGATGCGCGACGACCAATATTCTACATAAAAATACGATCTAAAACAAGTTTACACACACACACACACACACACACACACATTTACACATATGTATTATATTATAGAACCGTGAAGCGGTAACGATCGGCACCGTATTATATATACGCCTGCGTAGGATATTTTTCATCACGTAATTGGTTTTAAAACAAACACCACCGACTGCAAGTATGCGATGTTTATCCATATACATTATATTATAACCTATTTGATTTTTTTTGTATATTTACTTCGCGAGATTACGCGTTTCAAAACAACACGCTGTATGATAGTATGTGTAGTATATTATATGGAAGTAACTATCGGTTGGCAAACTTTACGACCATACAGCGATTAAATGCGATTACATATACGCTTCGCTAAAAACGGATAGACATATGTGTGTCCGCGTGAAATAAGGTCGTGTAGTAAGAAATCCTCTATATCGTGTTTATACCGAATAAAATATACGCATTATTCTGTAGATATAATATATGTATGTATATATATATATATATATATATATATATATATATATATATAGGTATGAATGCGCGCTGTATAATAATATTATATTGTTCCACAAGCGTCATCTTCATATTGTATATCGAACAACGCGTTTTCCTTGTGGTTACCAATGATATACCCATGCAATATTGCTCGTCATAATATGCATAGGCACTGTTGATATGCTCTTGTACTATGTGCGTGTGTGTGTATGTGTATGTAAACATTGCACAAATATTCGATTTCTCGTAAACGCATATAGAAAACGCGGTAATTTAGCTGTAATAAATTAAATTCGAAATCTTCGTGCTAAAAAAACATTAAATTTTTATGCATGCGAAACATTATAATATACATTATTATACACATAAACATATATATATACATGCATATATTTAAAAGATACCTAAGGTAATGTTTTTCCAGCGCATCGATACTTCTATACATCATCGTTTCTCTTTTTCTTTGTATACATCAGTGCGCGCACGTATATATTCGCATATTATAATATTCTCCAGACAAATTATTTATGAATCTGTATAATATATCTATATGTATACAGTGTATAATATAAACTTGATCGTTTTTCACCCCGTGGAATATAACGGACATGAAAAATGTCACGCGTTAAAAAATAACCTATATAATAATTCCTGCGGTGCCTATATATATATAATATATTGTGTATTTACAGAAAAAAATAAAATTATTATTTTCAAACAAATTATTATTATGAGCTTAATTCCAGTCCCGCTGTGTAGTATAATATTGCAGTCTTCCGTAGTGATGTGTATAATAAGTATATAAATACGGTCGCGGATTATTACTGTCGTATAACGAGCGATTATATAAATATATAATATATATCCGACATATTTTGCACGCGTGCCATGTTACAAGAAAAATACATAAATTTACCATAGTCGTCGTCGTAATCCAATATGATGGATGTCTGTTGACGGTGGGATGAGGGATTGAACGGGTTATGTAAAAAAAATAAAAGTAAAATTCGTATATATAAATATATATATTTTTTTAGGAGGCTTCGTGTTATTATAATATATACATTATTACGTACATAAATGTTTATATATATATATATGTATATTTATATTATGTATGTATAATATTATAGTCACGCGGTGCACACCGTTTTCCGGGTCGGAGGTCGGTAATCGTTCGTCCGGTGTTAAGAAGTGAGTGAGAATATGATAGAAAGAGAGTGCGCGAGAGAGTGCTCGAGGGGGTACCCTGCGGGAGATGACCTGGACGGGGGCCGCCGATTTACATTTAAATTGCTTGAGCGACAGTGGGGCGTGCGCGCACGCGTTCAGTATAATATGTAATATTATAAATATATAACCCATATACGTACAAATAGTGTACACATGTTATGTATGTATAAGTATATAAGTAAGTATAGTTTTTTTTTTCCACCGAGACGCGTCAAGTGAAAATATGATCCATCGACGGACGGACGCACCGCACACTCTTGGAATACATCATATACGTACCGCACCAGGTATCTACTCGTATATGTATATGCGCGTATAATACCTATATAAGTATTTACGGCACGTTCGTTTTGGTCTTAACGTTTTTTTTTTTTTTTTTATAATCGATTCGGCCGAGTTTTGATCGCGCTCTTTTATAATTAAACAAATTGGTCGCGTATACGCATTTACCTCATAATAATAATATGTAACGCGTATATTATAGTATACATACGAATAATGTCGGTCGGAAATTGAGTTACCGGTTCGAAAATACATGTATATTATTATGGTAACGATTTACGCGCGCACGCGGTCAGTCGACTAAATTAATTGAAATGACGCACTAATTAATTAAAGGATAAATAAGGAGGCGTGTCGCAAGCATACGTACGTATTATATAGGTACGTACGTGCGTTATTTATGATTGGAATTAATAATAATAATAATAATAATAATAATATAACGAAAAAAGTTCCTGGAAGAAATCTGTGTTCACGCGGAACGGGTTTCGCGCTCGCGTTAGTAGGTATATATATATGTGTGTAGGTAGATATAATGTACGCGTGTATATACAGTCATATGTATAGCAGAGCACTGCTGCAAATGGGCCAAATTTTGTTTATTTCCGGTGGTATGTACCAAAATGGCCGTGTAGTCTTTACCGTATATTTTACTGGCAAACATTTCTACAATTCACGGATTTCCATTTTATACGCGTTAAGCAAAGGTTCTCAACCGTTTTTTACTCACGGTACACTATAAAATATTATAGTATTATCTAAAAATCTGGATATATCCTAAAGTATAGTGAATCGTACCTATATGTTATATTAAAGTTTATATTTTATAATTTCGGTATTCTTAAGCTAGATAATATAACCAAACATATTATACACATTTATCATATTGTATTTTATGGGAAAAAAATGTAAATACTTTTAATATTCGTTTTTAATTGTTATACTACTCAAAAAAAATGCATACATTTTTAAATGGTGAAAAATACGTATATAATATTACCGTCATCTATATCTTCAATAATTTTACTCTCAATTCAAGTTCACGACACACTGGTTAGCAACCTTTGTGTTGTTAGAGTTTATGCCTGTGTACCGTTTTATTTTGATTAGAATTTTAAGGGTGAGTGAATCGACAACGATTCGGAATAAGGGGGAGTGAATCTTTGTGATTTTTCAAAGCTCTCTTGTACAATTTGCAATTTTTCGACTGATGAATAAAAAACACGTCCATTTTTTTTTCACAAATCGTTTCCGCAACATCTTACATCGCGGCGAATGTATTTTTAATATTTTAGCCGTATTAAAAATTCACGACTAAAAATATTTCGTTATTCACAAAGCATCATATTTGGTCACCCAACCCTACCATTATTCTTGTCCATGTCGAAAAACCGTTCCTTTTGTATCGCGTTTTTAACTGCAGCTAGCTTATGTGTGCCCGACGCACGCCTATCGCAGTATTATTTACGCTTTCCGCGTGTGCGATTTGTCGCGCCATATAAATATAACATCCCAAAGAATTTACTCATATATATATATTTATAGTATACAAAAACACAATACGGGCGTACACAAAACGCATACACCAATATATACATAGTATATAATAATAACGTAGCCGCCATATTCCGTCACGGTACGACGGCCCCGCGCAAGTGTGAATAGTATAATACACCGCCGCCCGCGTGATGTTACCTACTAAATACAGTTCTATATAATATATGTACACATATACTATTACCGTGTGAACCGGGAAAATAAAATGGCGGCTGTCGTGCCGAAATCATCCACGCATAATATACGCGTGCAAATAAATATGTATGCAATATAAAATATAATATACGTGTGTGTATATGTATACGCACCATGTTCACGCACGGTGAACCGTACTACGCGATCGTGTACTTTATCTATTTTTACCATATTATATTACATGTCTATATTGTATTAACTTTTATTATACGGGGTGGTTTTCCGAACAGTAATGGACGAGCGTGTGTTCGTGCAGCGAAGAAGAATAACACGCGAATTGTCAATTTATGGTTTTAATGTTGTTACAGCTTTACGGGCGTGTAGGTACCAACGTACTATATATTTTGCATGTATCGACACGCGAGAGTGCTAAAATAAAACGTTTATCAGTAATTACTGTTTCGTATGGGGTGAACTAGAAAAAAACTAATTCGGCCTAATTGTAAGAGCGCGCAAACATTTTTGAAATTCGTACATAAAACAACGGGCTCGTATATTACATGTTTAAAAATTCCTAAAAACATTTATATTTATACTACTAAACTATTTCTGATATTATTTATTCATTTTCAATATATATCTATATAACGTATAGGTACACATAGTTAAAATAACGCATCTGCAGTGCATTGCGCCTATTGATAATATACGACTGGCTATACGGGTAAAACATCATTCGTGGATTCTACTTTCTATGCGATATCTCTCAATATTCGCGTACTCGTGCATAATATGTAATATAATATATTATAATACATATAGTATATACACATACGGCAATAGACCCTCTATTGTTTCCACAGTGAGATTTCAACCGCATATACAAGATATGCCTGTAGCTATATGCCGTATATATATATATATATATATATATTATATTATTATTATGTGTCGTGGGTACAATACTCGAAATTCTTTTCAGACTCTAACGTATGTGTGTCTCTGTGTCTGTGTCTACACATTCTGTATAGGTTAGGTTCCACTATATTACAATAATCGTATATATATATATATATAATTGTATATTATGTTTCACATGAATTGGTTTTATTTTTGTTTCGTTTTTCTCTCATTATCATCGATGTGCGCGTGCGCGCTTGTGATAATTATTTTTATGCCGCTGCAGCTTCTTCCGCATTCCCAGTGCGACCGAGTTCGATGAAACACACCACTACAGGAGTGTATTATCTATAATATGTATATAAAGGTGAAAAACTGTGACCACAACACGCTCGTTTGTGCATATAGAAATGTATATTTATATGTAATATACGCGCGCGCGTAACAATGAGATGACCGTCTAAGGGCATACGAACATAGCAGAATATTTTCATTTCGTCCATATGACCCAAGAAATTCTTAATTTCTCCCTGACAACGACACTGGGTATAGTATTATAATATCAGACATAGGTACACTTCGCATATTCGTATTATTATACCTACTGCAGTCACAATCTCCGCTGAAGCCTGCGTTCGCATACTCATACATAATATGTACCTACAGTGTTGATGCGTGCGTGCGTGTATGTATTACAATATGTAATGTTATGTGGCGTTCGTGGTGCATATAATACGATAATACTATAACGGCCTTATTGTTCGCGGGTGCGGGTGAAAGCGCGACGGACGATAAATTCGCAACCACTGCGCGAGTACAATGTATATATTATAATATGTAAATACATACATGCATATATATATATATATATAAATATCGCGCAAACTTTCTACGCCTCCGATTTGCGCGATTTATAGGTAAAATATATAGGTATGGCAATGAATACGGCATGTATACGCGCGCACTGCAACCGCAACAGATTTATAGACGTATTCTCTTTTGGGTTTCCCGCGTTTGTAGAAATCTCGTACATAGTCTCTGTTCACTGGCATAGGTATAAGCGCATAAGTGCTTGGAGATTTAAACGAACTATACGTTTTCCACGCACTTTTGAACTCCGTTTGACGTCTGCACAGCTACGACATGCACATACAATATATTTTCTACAACAATATATATTTATGCGTATGCACATATTATATCTGATACCTATGTATACGTATATATGTACTTATGCACTTATGTGTTAATATTTTCGTCACGCGTAAGTATGAAAATGGCAGCTGATTGAGGAGTATGGACAATGGCGATACGAAGTTTATTTTCCGATAAAATCTGATATTTACATTGTTGTTATAATGTATATATTTTATATCAAATGTATAATTTAATCCGTGCGGATTTGAAATGTGTACTTATAACTTTTGTCATTGCACCCATCTGTATATCGCTCACTCATCTTGCGGTCAGGAAGCATTTGCCACAAAAAAAACTCCCTCATCGCGCCACCACTGATTATAATATGTAGGATATTCGTCAACCATATACAGAATGTAGTTTTACTATAATTGAGACGCACAACTTTGCACAAAGAAAACTGCAGAACTCAATCATCTCTTTATTATCTGCATATATCGCAATTAGTGTACCTATAAGTCCTTGAGGAATACCCAAAACGTACATATAAACGGTTTATATAGACGCAGCTTTTGCGCCTAACTATTGAAGCAACGCGGTGTTTTACTTTTCCGCCTGTCAGCGATGTTGGATAATGATTATTGTTGGTAATATATAATATTCGTATATACGCGCGTACGGTACACATATATATACGGCTTTGTACGTTGCAACTGCAGCGGACGCGGTGGGTATAATAATATTAACGACATGAAACGTGTGAACCTATTTAAACCAACGATATTATTATTATTATTAGGTATTATTATTATTGCATGACGATGACGACGAAGACGATGGATACACATATATATATATATATATATATTCCACAGTATTATTATCTACAACGAGAAATTAATTCTATTAAGCTTGGCCGCTTTACGCGGGCTTAATGATACGTTAGATATACGCGCGGACGAGAGTCTATATTATACATATAAATGCGCGTATATTATAATATACGCGAGCGCACGCGCGCCACCACGGTGTAGATAATTACACTGATCGTCCGCCTCCCCCTGCCGCGGGCCCAATCACTATTGCCAGGGTTTATTGCGACAGACCTGGAACGCATATCCGTTGTGCAAACAACAGTTTAAAAAATGTATGCACAAATACGACGACAATGCGCGCACCTACATAATAATGTATACTGCGAATGGATGAAAGATGGAATGATACCCGTATACGTAAAAGTGTACGTATAATTTATAACACATAATACATATACCGCACATGTATATATATTTCATGTAAGTTATAACATAAAACTAATGTTACACGTATAAAATATAATAATATATTAATATGTTATGTGTAACGATCAAATTGGATACGATTACAGATCGTATAGAATAATATTATACTATACGGTGTGACTCGAGAGACTTTAACGACCAGGATTATTTTTTTTTTTTTATAAAAGTATATTATATTTAAATATATATAATATATTATATTATTATAAACATGCGATTTGTACACTTTGTACAATAAAGTAGTGTAATAAAATTAAACTCAACGATTTTCCATGTATAAGAGTAAAATAGAAGAATTAATATAATTATAAATTCAATGTAGCGCACTTTGATTACTTAAATGTAAACTGATACTGTTTACTCATACATTATATTATATATGCTTTCGTAAATTTTATGAACAAATTGATTAATGAAACTATCGATTTTTTCTAATGACTAATATACAGATATGCGTAATATATGTAACATACGAGTATGTATATACACATGTCATATATCGATTTTAAAATACATTATCACATATGCGTGTTTCACACCATTCTGTTGTATGTTTATAAAAAAATTATCAAATGAGAATAGTACTTATAGTTCATTATTATAGTGCACGTGTTCAAGTATTTTTAGTTCTCATGGAAGTCAAGGGAAATCAAATTTTTAAATTATAAATATTCTTTATATTGTGCGTTTGAATACATATCTAGTATCTATTGTTAATTTGTATGTACCCATACATATATATTTAAATGCAAGTTATAACAATAATATTTTGTCTTATATACCTTTGCTTGATTTGTTACTAATAATATCGTGCAGTCGTTCAATGCAATATCTTAACGGGTATGTTATTAAAAATGTGAACTATGACTTATTATACGTATGGAAGACGTACAATCAGTTGTATTACAGCGAAATCTTTAATGTGGGTAGAGTGCTTGAATGAAAAGTATAATAAAATTAACATCAAATTGGTGTATCAATTTCCAATCATTGTTTTACGAGTCGTGATCGAATTATTATTAAATATAATATGTAGGTAGGTGGAATAGCCAAAGGCGTACATAACAAGTGTATATTATATTATATATTATATTATAAGCTCTAAATTTGTATTTGACTTGGCCACTTGGGTGTGTGGTCTATTTGTACAATCAGAAAGTACTTATAATTTCCGTGAAAGATGTTCAGAACTAGATAATATATTTTTTATAATATTTTGTTTTCATTTTTTAATTGGTCTATTTTTAGGGAGGGCCCGGCAACTGTGGTCATTAGCCCTCCATGTGGGTTGTATGTGTTTTTTTGAGTAATATTAAATGTATAGGGCCGTAGGGGGTTAATCTCGTACGTGTGTAGTTATGGACAATGCTACTAGAGTCATGTGGTCATCCATCCGACTGCTACCAATTTCGGGTGATGATTAACCGCAGCATTGAGAGTATGACTGCGGCAAACGATTCCGCTACGCTATGCTCCAATTATTATATTATTCATTGCATAAAATATAAACATAATATATTCATATATATTATAGTATATGCCATCATTCCGATTAATGTTAAGTGCAGAGTTAAACAACTATAGGTACGTAATAATATGTGTGAGCATATACTTCGATTTATTTAAAAAATATTTGTTAAAATAATGTTTTAATTCTAAAATAAAATATAAAATCTATATACTTAAACGCCATATTTGGTTGTATGATATATATAGAGAGAGAGATAGAAAAAGAAAAAGAGAAAGAGAGTACATATTGAGATTTATTAGATGACTATAACATATAAAAATCTGGCACATCATATAATACAATCATATTTTGATCACAATTTAAAACGTTTAGTCATTCGTATCGGATTGATATTGAATTGATTATTAATTAAAACCAATAGGTAGTCGTTCGAAATGATCGCATAGAAATTAAGAACGTTCATAATCGATTCTAGTTTAGAAACCAAATATTTTAACCTGATACAAAATGAGTATTTAAATAGTATAACGAATGCTGTGCTATGTAGGTAGAATGAGGCTGTCTATTCGATTAGGTTAGATTAGGTTAGTTAGGTTAGTGCGCTTGACCGAGTGTATGTAAAGCTCGAATATATACTATATATACTATACAGTACATTGAGATTATGTATGGTGACAGAAATACGTGCAGGTGACAGACTAGTCCACATAGTAGGATTCTATTTTTCATAAAGGTTTCATAAGCCTCATTAAAAATTTTGCAATCATTGGATAATATCATATATTTTATGTATGCTAATATTTACGTCAATTTCACGATATTATTATGCCTTATTTTACTGCTGTTTTAAATTGTCGACCGACGGCAGACAATTATTATTATTACTCATTTACTTGATCGGTTATGAAATACAAAATCCGCTCCCATACATATTATACTTATTACAAATAGCTGAAAAACTATTTTGCAAATAACTGATTTATTTGTATAAATGTACGTATAAGTACAATATCTTTCAATAACTGATAGCAATCAATATAAAAGCACGTTGTAAATTATACGTGATTTTTTTTCATGTGTATGTCATGACCGGTTCGCGCATAATGTGCATTGAATCGCTGTGTATTCCTGAAGTTTTGATGTATATAGCACGTATATTTATATTCCTACAAAAATGTGTTATCGATTGTTTTTGAAAGCAGTTTTTTTTTTATTGTGTGATAATATTTTATTCCCTCTTTATTGTCGCTCAGACATGATGGTCCGAGTCTATTCATAGTGATCATGTATGTGTTGTCATAATATATTAATGAGGAACCTGACGAATGTGTTACGCGGCACAATAACACATGCTCAATCACGACGGAGGTGTCGAGCTATGATCGGATGGACGATTATATCATCGATGACGACGTGCGATATTACAGTGCATTCACTATAATAGTATCATACTATGCCGTTTGGAGACGTCCGAACGTGCCGAAGATCGTATACGTTTGACAGCTGGGATAAACAATTGAATGAAAAAAAAAAGGAAAAAAGAAAAACACCATAATATAATAGTATATATGTATATAGATATGCATATAATATTCATAGAGGATAACGGTTACGTATGTGTCGTATGTGTACAGAATGCAGTAAATACTGAATTGTACAACAATAATCAGTGGACAGACGTGAACGACAAAATGTATACGTGCGGCAAAGGGTTTAATAGTGCGATGCTCACTAGCGGTAGTGCTTAGTCGCAAGCGGGAGAAACCAAAACCCGAGTCCCCGGGCAAGTTATTACGCGCACACTAACACACACACTCACACACATACACACACACACACACACACACACACACACACACACACACGCACATAATTTACCCATGTATAATATATATACTACCGGAGCGTATCATTATTCGTACGTGAGCGGGTTCGAAAAGTTAAACACAGATGAATTACTGAAAATACGTGTATATATGTGTGTGTATGCGAGTGTACGGCGTATTTTATAATAACCAATAAGTACGCGCGGCATATTGTATAATATACATTATACACACGAGTAACGCATACAGCGTTCACATATCGTATAATATACGAAAAAGGTCAATAACTATATGTATAACTATATATATGTAGTATGATTTGTATGAAATTCTTCTGCGGACAAGTCGACGGAAATTCTTGTCGGGATTAATACGCGCGCATAGATATTGTAATATACATAATATACCCTTATAACGTGTGTATATGCGCGTATAATGACTGATTTTTATTTATGAAACATCGTATGCGCGGCACGTGCGTGCATTTATTTTGAATTTTTCCACGTTCTGCGCGCGTATTATAATATTATGACGTATGCGCGTCTGTTTTCTACAGAATTAGTTGGAATCAAAATCTCTTTCTCGTCGTATATATAGTCATTGCTGCAGTGGTACGAAAATAAAATACATATATGGTTCAGTATATTTTCTTTTATTTTCTCCTGTTGTATAAAATACTAGGAAACTGTACGTATATAATCTCGTACCGTAACTAATTATATATGTATGATCGACCGTGAAATATTGTTAAACCATTTGTACCCATATGTACGACGCAATTTTATCCCAAAAAACTTTCTTTGCTCCGTCGTCATATAATTATGTAATATTATTCAGCTTTGAACCGAGTCAACCCATAGCATTTCGTTTTTGAACAATATTTTCGATGTCTCGGGAATCAGTAATTCTGACGTAAAGTTTATGTTTTGATCGTGTTAAATAATATTTGCTCGAGAAAAATATTGTTTACGTATATGCTGCAAAAAAATAATTGTTTGTGAACTTTAATGAATGCGTGCGCGCGCGTGCGTGTGTATTTGTTTGTTGTTATAATGTAGTAACACATTAGTGTCTTTTTTTTTTTTGTACGCCATGGTAGATTATCTGTTATATAGACGTACGAGAAATGAATAAATCATCAAACACATACCAATTATGACAATTATTAGCTGCAATGCATGCGCACAGTGTATCTATATAGTGTAAAATAAATTGATGTTTATGGAAAATAAGAAAGAAAAAAAACTTTGAAGCACCGACAAGAATTGTTTATCGAGGCGATTGGAAATAAAACTTGTCGTACCACATCGTTCAAATTATAAATAAAAATTTGCTTTTAAATTCGTGTGCGTATGTATATACGTATATATTGAATGGACATGCGTATGCGTGTATAGAGGATTTGGTTCAAAGTTTTTTTCTTATCTCTTTACCATCATGATGCAACAAATAATATTTGAACGTTTGAAGTGTGTACGTACTTAAACGTCAAATGTTCTAATCATCGATGGAATTTTCCACACTTGACCTCTATGTGTTTCTGAAGATTCGAATCGTTACGTAAGCTAAAAATTAAAATACCATGTATTTGTACACACAAGAAATACACCTCCAATATTAAACGGTATGTATAGAAAACATCGAATGTAACGCATAGCATACATAAAAAATATACGGTATACACACACTAAACGTTTTGGTGCAATTTATAACAGTTCATTATTCATTCAAACTTATTGCTGAATCATAATTACAAACCATTTATATTGTCACATCGAACGTTTTATTACACGCATAATAGTTTTTGTTGAAACGTTCCCGACAAATAATAAAAATATTATCGCGTTTCGTCTTACACCGAGATTATTATTGCTTCACATGTGCACCATCGTTCAACAACACAAATTATATTTCTACACTATATGTATAGTATATTAGTATATAACCCTTACTAATATTAAATATTAAGTAATAATATTACCATTGTCTCGCTTATAAATTTTAATACAGTATATGTCAAGTGTAATTATTATAGTTAATATAATATTTTTTTTTTAAAAAAAAAAACCCCTTGTGTGTTTCCTCTCCTAACTGCAGAAAATTACGATTTACGATTTATTCATTGTTTTCATGATATATATTAATATTGTGGATCAATACATTTAATTGTAAAATATTGTGACACTATATAGTAATCTTAATAATCACTTTTACATAATAATATATAATATTGAATACCTATACTTGCGTGTTGCGTCCGTTGAAGGTGTATTATAAGATATGTCGTATAACTATATACATTGGTATAATGATGCAGTAAATGCGGCAAAAATTGTTGGCTATAAAACAGTCGTAATAAATACGCCGCACAAGAACAACATATTATATATGTATGCAAAGTGACAAACGTTCCAACACCTGCAATACATATTATATGTATATAACATATGCTTGGCCCAGAAGAGAGAACACAATTATAAAAGCCAATATTTTTTATAGCCGTCAACGCGCAAAGTCCGACCTTGTACATATCTCGGACAAAATTATTAATTTATTATTTAAAATCATGTGAAAATATTGCCGTTGAATTATATACATACTTATGCGTGTAAAAACATCATGTAATGTTCTCGTAAATAATTTATTTTTCTTTATTTATTTATATTTACTGATACATATATAATGTATTTTTTATTTTTTATTTTACAGCATTCAAACGTCACGAATGCCTACATCACCATTGCCTGCCAACACCTAGTTATGGATTTTCAAAGGTAAGAATATAATCGTAATACCTACTAAAAAATTACTCAATTTCCAATAAATTTTTTCCAATATTCCTATTATAAAATTAATTGGTGCCTCGGTTACTCGTTTCGCCAAAAACCTCATTATTTCAACAAAAAATGTATGTCTTGTGAATTGTTTATGATATTGTTGTAATAATATTATATCGGTGACACGATATAATATATGGGTTCAAGTAGAATATTGCTATGTGATAGTTAGGTGAAAAGATTCAATAAATTATACGGTTCACCATGGAAATTTTCAATTTTGTTAATCTGCAGGAAGATTATGTATTATTGTTTTTAGACAGGTAGAACGTATAAAAGTCCATTTTCAACGACCTGACTTTCGCGTAGTAAATCTAAGCCTATTGTATATAGTATATATATTATATACATTTAATATGTATAACTTTACCACGATATGCTTTTCAACTCGCCATTATATTATACTTGTATATGTATTGTATATTTATTATGTACATTTAAATACCGGTAGTTCGCAAGGTGCCTATATATATATACATTGCAGGTGACATATCGGTAAATCGGATAAGTATTATATGGCTCGTATATATATATATATATATGCACATATCTACTACATGTCCATATCTTTGTAGTGGGTGTGTGTCCCATAAACACAGTACTACTTGACTGCAGCAGCAACGGTTGTTGGACACTTTCTCATGACCTCGCGCACGCGCATATGTATATATGTGTGTGTGTGTGTGTGTGTGTGTGTGTGTGTGCTCTTGTAAATAGTATATGCATTTATGTGTATATGTATGTATATAGAATGTGTGTGTGTGTGTGTGTGTGTGTGTTAGCGCGCGCGCGCCCACACGCGTCCCAGTCGTGATCGGGTCCGAAAACGCGGGAGCTACCGCGCTCGAGAAGGATCGCGTGCTCGGGTCGTGAACGGGACCAGCCGTAGCCGTCATCATCGTCATCGCGGAGGCATGAAATAGGAAAAAAAAATCGTATAAATAAATAATAATAAAATTATAACTGATGCCGCCGTCGTGTCCGACACCTTGTTATTATATCCATCGTTTTCGGACGTCGCTGTCGTGATTTTTTTTTTCCATTCCCACGATGATACGACGAGCCCATACTGGTTGCCGCGTGACCATAATATTATCATGTATGCGTAGTTTATCCGTGATTATATAATTTACGTTCTAGATCGGAATAGAAGTATATCGAAAAAACTACGATTTATTAATTTATAGTAAAATTGTCTTCTAGATAATGACGCATGTATGTGTCCGTAGTATTTAAAAACAAAAAAAAAGACAATGGGTATAATAATTACTTAAATCAAATTTAGAATCAGTTAAAAATATTAAGAAAATACCGTGTAACGTAAAACATGTTTTATAAACGTATAAAAAAAAAACTATAGTAAAACAAGAATAAATTATGTAAAATAAAAAATATATGAAATAAAATTACTTAGTTAGATTAGAATCTAAAAACAATGAAACAAATTTTTCGTATTTTATACAGTGCATTTGCACATTACCTAATATTTAATTTAAAAAAAAAAACAATAGTCATCAACTCATTCCTTCTCTGTTATGATAAATTACAAAATGTATTAGTAATATAGTTTTATACTTAATATAAATATATGAAAAGTTCGGACGGATTTTTGTTTGTATGACTTATAACTCCACCCGTGCATATTATCGTTAACACGCAGTATTCGTAATAAAACTATTGTTTGTGTATATATTATTTTATAAATATATTTTGTTACCTGTGGTCTACAAAACTTTTGACGCTGTAACGCGACATCGGGGTCTATTTCTACGATCAAATTGTGCTATAAAGGAATTTGTTGACGCGAAATTGATTTTTATTTTGTTTTAGTTTTTCCGGCCGTCAGTATTATAATTAATCTTGTTATTTTTTTTAACGTATGTCCCGGTCGACGGAGCAAACGTTTCCAGACGCTTAGATTCGTTAAGGCCAATAATATTAGTCCGAGAACTACGCATGCATGATACGTGTGTTAATAATATTATGTTTATAATCTAATCTGTGAAGTATAACTGATAATTTATATTTTGATATTATGTACTTTATAGCGGCTACACACAGCAATAACTACTACATTGTAATAACTATAAATTATACAATATAATTTGTGTATTATACATGGGAATCTTTCCGTCGTATATACTCATCAGTGAAATCTATCACGATACGTTTACTACAAAATTAGTAGCTAATTTAAAATAATCCCAAACTGGTCTTCACAATTAATATTATTTTCCCACGAATTTTAAAATCGATACGATCGCAAAACTATTATTATACGGAAAAAAAACTCGTGAGTGGTATAGTACGCTAACTCTACATAATTATACGTATAGACACATATTTAAACAGTATTGATTTTTCATACTTAACATAACAAATAATAAACGTCTTGTCCGGTAAATATACATTGTTGGTCTTAACACGCATATAATATTGTTATTTTAAATGCATATAGATCAACGCGCGTTAACGTCAAATCTGACCTAAATGTAATCGTTTAAACGGACAAATACACGTGGACAGATATTATATTATTTTTCAATCATGCTAATGAGCACGCATTTTAAACGCGTGTACTATTATATTATTATTACGTCTTGTACAAAATAATGTCTGGCTATTTATAAATGTATAAGGTGCAAGCGTGGTCTTTGCAGAACGTCAGTCGCATACGTTTTTGAAACAATGCAGTACTACGGGTCGGGTCCTGTGTGAAATACTGTTCGTCGGGGTCACGAACGGGGCAGCTAATTAAAACCATTACGCCTTGACGTACATGGCCAAACGAACATAAACAATGCGACATTTGTCTTTAAATAACTAAAAAGTTGACCTATCCTTGGTACCTGAAGGTATATTGTTATTATCTTGGATCTTTTATCCGTTAGCATATATTTGCAATGAGATTTTTTTTTTCATTTCTATCTTTCGCATTTCATATAATACGACGTTTACTCGATAAAATTTGGAAGTTTATACGTGATCCGTGCAAATAGCTGATTGTAAACGCTACCTGACCTTTATATAGTTATATTAAACGCATCTTGATATGTATGCATATGTTATTGTAATCATAAACATTTCAGATCATTTATACCATTGTTATGTAATTGATGAGTACCCCAGATGTATCATATAATTATTATTAAATGTCAAGGCGACGAAATAATCGTGAAATAGAATACCTAATTTTAATTCCAATGAATTCGTTTTGTTGACCTCCCTCGCAGATGTATTTTGTATACCGAAAACCGTAGATTGTAATGACACATTTTCGTAATTTCGTATGCATAAAGTTGTTGTGTTTTCGGTAGATTCATGCAGACCATAACCATTTGGCGTTCTCTGGAATGTAAACGATAATTTCTTTAACGTCTTACAGCAGATAAGATCGAGAAACCCATTAATGCACCGTAGGATTTCATAGTACCTATAAGTATACCTACTTATATTACGTATTTTGTTGCGTTCTCTATCTATGTACTCCATTAAACATTATGATAAAAACAAAATGTATAATGTTCTCCGTCGCTATATATTCGGATAAATAGCTGCGAATTATTAATTTTGCGTCTATATTACGTTACGCGATATACTTTTAACTATACACATCTGACCTAAATAGAGTTACATATTTTGAAAATGACTAATATTGATTGTCCACTTAAGTTTAAGTCTTAGACTATGATGTAATAGTAATGCATAAAGGGAGTTGATGCTTTTCCGTCCAATTCTCGGACCTCGTACAATGGCGTATAGGTTTTACTTTTACGCCGCCGCAGACGCCCTATAGATATGATACGAATATACATAACATAAACAAATAATACATATAATATATTATTATGTTATGACCGTGTGTGTGTGTATACCTGTGCACAATTATAAACCAACGACGTGGCCGTTACTATATAAACATTTTTTTTTTTTTTTTTATCTTTTAACTTCTTGTACTCGTAAGTAGTATACATACAAACGTGGCTGTATGCAGCTAAGGTCGAGGTTCGTCACCGTGCGGTCGTCTTACTGGCGGTCATTTTAAACGCCGATATATCACGCGGCGGGTGACGACGACTTTATCACATATATTATATATACGCGAGCGTACCGTAGTAGCTGTTGCGGGGATATTATATTGTTGTAAGTAAAAAAAAAAACCGCGCGTCTAACCTGCTACATAGTGATCGCGGTCCTCCGTCTCACGTACAATATATAATACAATCGCCCAATGATTTATCGACTTCCGCGGCTACTCGAACTGGGCTACGTCCAATGGGTACCTATATATATTATAGAGTGTTTCGCGCTTGGTTTGTGTTTTATAAAAAAAAAAAATAAACATGTATAGGTATTATAAAATAAACGCGAAATACGATAAAATAATAATAATAGTCTATATGATATTAAGTGTGCTCACGTGGCTCGCTGTTTATAAGTTATAACCGAGTATACGCGTCATATTGGTCTCCGTCGTCGCACACGTTCAAATATGAAATCCGAGACGTTTTTATTATTTATTATTTGTTTTACTCTGGGGATTTTTTTTTTTTTTTGTTTTTGCGATACGTAGTTAACACACGACTTCCGCACGACGACAACGACGACGTGTTCGCGCGCGTTCGTATAATAATAAGATTTATAATATCGTAACCGCATAACATATACCTACAGCGTGTGTCGTATCGGTATATAAATTGGACCGAGTGCGTATCTGAGTTGTTATATATTATATATATATATAAGTGTACGTACGTATGTACGTGTAGAATATAACGCGCCGGCGCCGCAGTGTTGCACAACGGAAAAACGCGGTTTCTTCTCACGGTTCACGCAGTCGAGTCGGCTGGCTTTTGAGATAGAAATAATGATCGCACGCGCGGAGTACAATAATATGCATGTGTAATGTGTATAAAGCGCGAAGGTCTTAATATTATTATTATATATTCTTTCGCGAATATGACTGTATAGCAGTTGCAACCCTTCCTCTTGTCTGCGTACATAATAATATGTAATATTTGACGCAGAGTGCCGTTTATTATACACAATATTATAAGTAGGTACTGCTGCAATGCATATATATATAGTGAACTAAAGCTGGTTTATGCGATCTGCGTTCCCGTTAACGATGTCGTTTTATTATAACCATTTATCATCTATAGGCTGCTCTATAATAATATACCTATTCTTCGCTTCTATCGGTTTCACTCGCACCATAAGTATAATAAACGACTTGCATGGGTCTTCGGAGGCATGAATTGAACTTGGTGACGTTACCACATTATATACTAACCCATATTATCGAGTCGTGATATGCTGTATTTTTCGCCTGCTAGCACGAAACTGTGTCACTTGCGCAGTCCCCGGTTCTCACCAACGGTGTATATGGCAGAGTATAATACCCGTTTAGTATTCTTTTTTTTTTTTTGTGGACTTTGTTTCGTCTCGGTAACTCGGTTGTAAAATACGAATTAATTCCACTGCGGTATTTCCCGTTGAGCTCATTTATGCGTATTCTACGTAACATCCACCTGTTCACCTGCACTATACCTTCCGTCACGTTTATCTTCTCTCGGTCATCTCGCTCACGATATCTAACCCCCTCCACCTATCCCTATCATATGAATACCACCGAATTTAGTGCTTAAATTTTCATATCATGTTCCTTCCCTATTATATTTCAAAAAATCTAACACTAAATTTTCCACGCTTGTATTAACTAACTAAAACGCTCACGGCAGATTTTGTTTGTACACTTACCGCTTTCTGTGTAGTAGAAGTTATATCTTATAGTTTTTTTACGAGACAATGCGGACGTATATTACGAACGGATTTTTTTCTTCCGTTTTCACACGTCAACGTCGTGGGTCGTTTGCAGTTGTCGTATCGGCTAAACATTATGATAAGTTCCAACACGCGTAAATCGTCTCATACGTGCGTAATCTGCACGTGGATGTGCACGTCACATTGTCTTTGGTCGAGCTTCACGCGCACAAATCACTTTCTCGTCAACTCGACCATGGTTTTTCTCAGTCAGCGGCAACCCGCGGCGTCGGTCTTAAATCCATCGCTATAAAGGCTGAACAGCAGATTCTACATTACTCGTGCGAGTGCAATCGTGCGGCGAGAACCTGCGCCACATCCGTGCATATTATTATCGGTTTTTACTCCCTGAACTGCGCTTCAATCGTTTTTCTATTATCATAATGTATCATTTGCTAAGTGCTCTTTTGCAGACTTGCGAATAATAAATATATGCGCATCGAAAACTATATGTAATAAAAAAAAACGGAAACGTGTGTGCCATCACAAAAACTCTTAGAAGTGTGTGTAAATGCAGGTACCCATTTATGGAGATATATATATATATATATATATATATATATATATATATATTATCATCAAATATTATTTTTATTAGATTATCCTTTTATCCTCCTACTGCCTCGTGAAAATATCATATAAATAAAACTCAAATTGCTCATATAAGTTATCGTACTTCACAGACTGAACCTGATGTTACAATACAACCCTAACCTAGTATATTGTAACCATCGCGATAGAACATCCACCATTGATATGCGTGCATTATACTACTACAGAAGGTAATACACCTAAGTATACATAATGGCTAATACACATGAGATCCATATAACCATTGCACCGCGATGACATTAAATACGTCCCCAGAAATTTTGAATTATTTCAAACTTTGAATCGTGACCGTGATCTTTTAGCCGTCCGCGTATAGTGCGATTGCCGACGTTCAATCTCGCGTTTCGTCCATCTTATTTCTCGCCCGCACATTCTCCGAGTGAATTGTTTTTATACGTTATTATTTATACTGAAATGAATGCATAAACAAAAACTAATGATACAGTATTTTTATCACTACTGAAGCACGCGTTGTACAGGCGAGGAAGACACCTCTCATTCCTGCCTGCTCCTTAACTTACCTGTTGCAGTATACGTACAGACCGCGGTGACGATGTACGCGTATTGACGGGTGAATGGACAATGAACGACTCCGAATGAAATTTCAGCTGCAGTAGCGGGCGGTTCCGTACAGAACATACCACGTGCGTGAGAGAACAACTGCAGTATAGATATGTACAATGTACTGTATAAACGTATAATATATGCACCCGATTTATGCAGGTTGGGTACTTGTACGTGCATTTTATGATTGTAAGATTCAATCAATTCTCTTATAAAATGCTCCCACGAGACGCCGAGACGAGTCACCAGTCATCACCATAAATTGGTTACGAAAACAACGAGACGACCAAAAACGACGGTGTGTCGTGTATGATCTATTTACTTGGGCGCGGAAATCGCTTACAGGTAGCTGATCTACGCGCGTCGTGCGTGACGTATATAATAATGTATTTGTACAGTAAGAATAGATGCATAAATGTATACTGCAGTGTGTGTGTGTGTGTGTGTGTGTGTGTGTGTATGTGTGTGTGTATGTGTGTGTGTATGTGTGTGTGTGTGTGTGTGTGTATAAATATTTTGGATTTCTCTGTTTGCTCGTACATAAATTAGACGTACGAAGAGATTCGCCGGGGGAGGTGGCGTCGCCGACATCGGATAACGCGTTTGGATATATCATACGTATATAGGACGCAACTTTTATAAGACGATATATACCAAATAACAGGTATAATGCATAATAATACACGGGTAGGAGACGCGAATGTTGTAAGTGAAAAAAATTTATATTATACGCCGACGTGTCTGCGTGGTTATTCGAAAGCGATTTTCGACTGTAAACGTTATATTAAATACAATCGTTTTGGCGCGTAGGTAAGACGAAAATTGTAAGTCCCGAGATATAATAATTGTTGGTTTTAAACATCGGAAAGGCACGTCGTTGCCGCAGTGTATACCTAATGTGACGCATGTAATCGTTATTTATCCATGGCATTGCCTAAATGTGCGTGTGCATGCAATATATCTGCTTGGTTTGAGATGCAAACGTGGGACTTTGGCTGACCGTCGGATTGTTTCGTAGTTTGAGGCGCTTTCTGCAGTGAGTATAAATTTACAATGAATGCAACTAATACGTATATAGCTTACTATACAGTATACATAATAAACATGCTTGTTTGGTTAGATAATTGCACAGAAGAAGTTCTATATGTTTATCAATATTATTCGATAATAAATGCGACTCCTTTTATTTTTTAAAAAAACAAATAATAACCAATATAGGTCAACCTATACATCACTATCTCTCTTTCTTTATTTTTTTTTCTTTATTTGCTGTATTCATACTGCAATCATATAAAAATTATGAGGATTTCGCAATTTTTATTTATTTTTAATTTCGTCTGTTTTTAATTTGGAAATTTAATAATCATCATTGACTGCATCAATTCGTACACCGTAACCATGGTATAGCGATAGTAGACGACGACAAGGTAACATTTTACCTACCTATGTATACAGTATATATATATATGTATGTATCGCATTAACTCAAGGTTGTTTTCGGCTTTTCGATATTCATTTTGTTCGTCAGCACAGTCACAATACATAATAAATAAATATACATAAATAAATATATATATATATACATATATGTGTTAATAAATTATAAATTATATTATTGGTAAACATATTATATATACATTATTGGTAAAATCCATCGAGCGCGTTTATTTACCATTACAAACCGCTTAGTATCCCACATAAACCTGTCTTGGATAAACAAATGTATTGTTAAGCCGACTTCTTATCCAAACAAAAACAAAATACTTTGGTTGCCTGTACATAGTTGTGAATACGCGTAACTAGGGTTACAATTTCGAAGAGGCCAGAAATTTTTTATATTACGGACCCGAAGGGGTTTTGCTTCAGTATAGAGATAACTTTGTTCTATTATCATTATACACTAAAACTATAACCACACACGGATGATTTTCAAATTCATCGAAACGTAAAGGGTTGTTAATATGTTCAGTGGTTCTCAACAAGTGGTTCACTGGTAGCATTGAAGGAGGTACATTTTACCTTGTCACCAAATGGCAAAATGATTTGATGAAATAGCCTTAGTATTATGGTTGATACATTTTATCTTCAAGATTAATTTTAAATTTGAAAAAAAAGACAAATGATTTTACGCCCCATGATAATTGAATAACATTCACTGTGTGTAATTTGTTATTTTATGTTCGGGGAGGCTAAATCGCCCTACTTAGCTCCTTTCAAATTGTGGTTTCCATCGAACATCCCTAAACATATATATATGTTATATACTGTCGTAACTCATCATTTAATTAAGTCCCGAAACATAATCTTGCATATCCTGTAGTCTTTGCAGTGTACAGTGTGTCAATAGTCGCACAGTACAAACGAGATGTATCCCCCGTCGGCGCAAGCAACTATATTTATGTAATAATATACGGAAAAAAAAAACAACTGAAATGAGAAATAAATAAACACGAGTTTACATACGGGGTGCTAGTAGAGGAAAATAGGACTACTACGATAGTAATACTACGACCATGGTATATAAATGGATATACCTGGCAGTGAGCGCATTTGCCGACCATTTGTTTATAACCGCCGTGCGCACTTGCTGCTCGTCGTCTTGCATGACCCCTCGCCGCCGCCGTTACCCGTGTGGAGAACGAGCGCGCGCCAAACAAAAAACCCGGCACGTCCGTCCGTACGTTTCCGTCCCGCGTTGCAGTGCGCGTCCGACAGCTGCTGATAAGTGACTGAATACGCGCGCGCGCCCGCTCGCGACCAATGACCACGTCCCGATTAGGGCGGCGGGGTCAGTCGTTAAACGCGCTCGTCGGTCGTCCGCTTCTTATCTGCCGGGCTCATCGCGCGAGCGTTATTGTCCGGCGGTGGCGGCAGCGAATAAAATGTGGTGGTAAATAGAAACGGAGCCGCCGCCGCCCGACAGAACAATTACAATTGGCCACCGTGTCCGTCAACGTCCACGCACACGTCCGAGGCACGCGGAGGAAAAAAAAATATCTTCACTGTCTTCGTCGTCGGGTTGTCCGTCAAACGGACGTTGCGTCCGCGGTTACGACGGCGACGACCGCAGAGAAGTTTTCGCGCTCAATTAGTGTTTCCACTGCTGTTTACCGGCCGCGTATGTATATAATAATATGTATAATATAGAAACGCGTACAACTAGCTATCGTTACCCGGCGGCGTTGCCCACTGCCCAGAGTTTAATTTGCCTCTGTGCTATATGATTAAATGAATATTATGAATGCAAATATCACCGCAGGCTTAAACTTGTAATCATTAATACACTCCAGATATACGTTATAATTCATTTGTGGCTCTATATAATATGCATCATAAATCAAAACTACTAACCAAATTTCATACTTAAAGCTTCAGTGGTTTCGATTAGGTGATTTTTTCATTTTCGCCCCCTTTTACCTCTTTTGAAAGTTAAGACTTATTTTTTAATAAATCCGTAATTTTTTTTTTTTTTGCGAATACCTACGTCGTATGCAAATCGGTATGCAAAATTTTAACCTGATCTGTCCAATGGTTCTGGCTATGCGATGATGAATCAGTCAGGACAAGTTATTTTATATACCTACTATGTGTATAGATTGATAGATAATGTGATATATTTGTACGTTCACGGTTTACGGTCTTGAGCGTATACCTTTTTATAAATTTGCTGAAAACTATGTGTATGTGTGTGTCGTGTGTACATATAGAGAGTTAAAGTTTGGTGACCGATTAGTGATTTGATTTTCGCACATATGTGTACAAACTTCAATAAAAATACTAGCTTGTTTTAAAACGCATGTACTTACAGCATAAATTATATTTATGATTCGAGCGTTAAATAGTGTAATATATAATAAATCGACTGTTAAAAGTATATACTTTAATAGGATTTATAGAAAACAAATTAGTCATAAGGAATAGCTGTTTAAAAGCCATCCGAAAATGACGCCGTGACTGTTTAAATTAGGTCAATCGCGTGATGAAATATACCGTGTTTGTGGCGCCTAATTTTTAAGGATTTTGGGGGGGTCCTGTAATTCGTATTAAAAAAGCAAAAAAAATGATAAACCAGAAGAAAAAAATAATGATTCGTAATACGCAATCAATCATTGGTCTCCATATTAAACACACGTTTGTTCCAATAGGGAGGGATTTTAAGTTTGCCACGCACAAGATTTACTCACACCGACAAGACGGATTTATTAACATAATATGCTGTTTAAAACAAAAATGAGTTCATATACGTATAAATGACCGAAATTGTGGTGCGTGATTTCTGATCACACATTTCATCAAGAGTTAAAGTACAGACTCATCAAAGGTTCATTTCATCCACATACAGGTATATATAATATCGCGTATATTTCGTAAATTCATCGGACGTGTCGGTCATCGGTACAAATTCTGCACGCCCTCTGAACGCCTGCACTCATCATGAACTAAATAATACCTATTTATATGCGCTTCCGATGTATAAAGTACAATGTTATAGTATATGCGCTGCAGTACAGAGATATGGGTGCAACAGGTACCGGTATCTATGTGCAGAGTGAAGGAAGAAAAAAATAAAGAATTGAAATCCACTGTTGGATATCGAAATAATAAACGGCCGTTGTGGCCGGTACACTGACCAATAAATTTATTGAAATCGGACTGCGGTGTGCGAGGTGTGCAGAGTGCGTAGCTGTTTTTCCGGAGCGATTGGTATCGTCGTTGGTCTTTTGCAGCCCGGGATGAGCGCGCCAACACGCGTACGACCGCCGTGGCCGATAAACTCGTACACGTTAAAGTATTGTTTCGCCCACAATAACGATTTATGGGTCGATCTGGTTTACGCACGCCTCGGGCGAATAGTACACGCGCGCGCGCGCACACACACACACACACACACACACACACACACACACACACACACACACACACACACACACACACACACACACATGCGCGCGAGTATGTGGCAGATCCGCATATCAGCTCTCCGGCTCGCATCGGATTCTTCTTCGACCCGAGGTCGTATAATATTTGTACATCTATCATTATTGTTGTTGTTGATGTTGTTATTAATGTTATTATTGTTGATGTTGTGTACATAAGCATACGCGTCTGAAATGATAAGTCTGCGTTTTATTTTTCAAAACATGTATTGCTATATTATTGGCAAGCTATTGTTTATCGCGTCTTTACACCTTAATATAATATTGTAATATATATATACATATATAATAAAAACAAAATTTAAACAAGTAAATCAAAAAGGGAGAATTTCGAAATATTAGACTGTGTAGCTTATATACGATTTCTGGTGTTGGAAAAGCATTTCCGTTTTTATTGATTGAAATTTTTCGGTACCTACATTATACTTATACATTATATTATATTCTATAACATTATACATAACTTTCACCAATTTTTTATTGCATATAGTTATCGGATTGATTAACTTATATGTTATAAATTTATAAATACCTATCAATTTTTTTGTTACATTTAGTGCAATAATTTTTTTTTTATTTATCATATTTTATAATTGAACCGTTCAATAACTAATATCAGATATTACTAAAATCAGTTTTCAATTGGGCAAATAGTCAGTATATAAATAAATAAAAATAATGATATCACACAGTTTATAATGTATATTTTATCACCCAGGATATCATAGATGCATATAAATCGAATTTATAATGCATTGTTTTGCAATGTTTCGGTTATAAAGTCAATATTTAAGCGCATTTTCGTAGTTTTTTCAAGGCATCAATATTATATGCGTGGCTCTAGTTGCCACTATAAACATACGAATTAACTAACCCATATATATACATTAATATACTTATTAATTTTTCTTTTGAGAAAATATTCAAACATCGTTTTAAACATTTCGTTTTCAAATACCTAACTAAAACATTCTATAATTATTTCAACGTTTTACCTTTTGATTAGTAAGTTTATAATTCCATTTATTTAACATTTACCTGTATGTGTGTAACAGTCCGTTACAGGTATATTGACATATTGTATTTTATTTATTTATTTAACAACTGTAGTTTAATATTATAACATGTACTTATACTTATTATATAAGGATCGGTTTTTTATTTGTATTTATTTATTCTGCCTTTGAAAATTACATGAACATAGATGTATTGATATATACCTGCATATATACTTGGCAAACACGATTTTCAAGCACTTACGATTAGGTTAGGTATTGGTACACGTCAATAACGGTCGACCGTTAACTATGTTGCGATCGTTAAAAAATACAATTTATGATGTGCACATGGATAAAACATAAGGTTCATACATACATGGTACGTGCATATATAAGTATCTTCTAAGACCAATTGCGAAAAGTAAACACTATTTTCATTTCATTATAATAGAACGAAAACAAATACCTAGATAATTTTGTATAACATTTTATGGATGCAAACCAAAGATAGGTATAGGATCCAAACACTAATTTAAATAATATAATTTATAACGATAGTGAAAATTCATGTTTTGACTTCAGCGCTCACGAAAACTGTTGCGAAAATCTACGAGTAGTTGCTATATTATTGCACTCTTTTCGATTTGGTCACGGATCTGCATTATTATTCGTGTAATGTTATGTAGGTATGTATACCAACAATATTACTATAATCATTTAAAACGATTATAAAAATACGTACTGTACAATATAATATCTTTGATGTAAAAAAAAAATAAAAAATTGTAGTTGGAAATCGTATGCACAAAACATGTATGTTACATGACGTATGATCTTAACCGGACATCGCAATGCCTCGATCGTTATGCCTTATGCATTATCTCAAAGACCATTACACGTAATTATTTATATTATTACTTTTTGTTTTGGTATGATTAATTATAATTTTCTTATCTCTGTACGCGCGCGTTCGTATAAAACTATCTATATATATCATGTATACGACGTCGTTGTCGGAAGACTAGCCGGTGCACAGGTATACAGTACAGAACTGCTGTACAGCGTATACCTATACATAAGTATACATGTATACAAAGAGTGCATCGTGATTGCAGCAGTTACTGCAGCAGCGCTGCCGCCGCCGCCGGTGGGTGGATACAGTTCTCACGGTTCTGGATTTATGTCCCAGGCAGAAGAACACGACACACAACGACGACGACAACGATGACGACGACGCTACGGATCGTTATTCATTTTTTTTTCTCCCATCGTTGCGGGACCTGCAGCCGTATAGGTTAGAAACGTACACGCATTTAAAGTATTATTATATATATACATACATACATGCGTACACTTTTATACACACACACACACACACACACACACACACACACACACACATACATATATGCTACATATATACAATGTGCGTACAACAATAACACCCGCAATACACATACACCACCTCTGATATCGTAAACGCGCTATATTTATGTTTTTGCACTATATATGGTTTTTATCCGTTTTTCGGTCATGTATACGTTATGTGCACTCACAGAGTGGTAATAATAAATAAAAGTGGTTATTAACTTACTTATTACTAATATAAGATAAATAATAATAATAATATATCGTGTATTGTGTATAGTAATAATGACCGGTTGTACGGCAGTCAATGGTAAAATCGTTACGCTGCTAAAAAAGCTAATGCACGTTTTCGATACGACATCGAAACAACATTTTAACATATTGCAATATTGACATTCGTAATCGTAACCTAACCTGTATATTATATAAAAAATTAAAAAATTCTAGTTACATTGACACGACTAGAATTCTATTATAATACGTCAAATGCTCCTCCGAGAGTATTTTCGGTCATATCTGCTTTGCCAGGGATATTTTATTTTTTAATTGAAAAAAAAAATAGAATTACATGGTTTCATTGAAGACGTTATTAAACAATGAGGATTTTAAAGAAAAACATTCAGTGGTATCATAATCTTCTTCTTCGCCTTCGCCTTTCTTCTGATTATTTGGAGTCGGTCACCTATGTTCTAAACCTTCACTTTTCTCGATTTTCCACATCCGTTACACACACCAACAACCCTCATATCATTATCAATCGTATCGGACCGTTTCTTTTTCATTCTTCCTCTTTTCCTTTAATTTTCATACTCACTGTAACTTATTTTATTTCCTCTCACCTCATCCCATGCCCAAACCATCTAAGTCTATTTTCTCTCATCTTTTCCACTATCGAAACTATACACTAATACTACCTTTCGTAATATTCTACGTATTCTATAATGATATATTAATTATATTCATATGAGTATACGTATAGAATGGTACATAAATCTGTATGCTATTATTGCAGCATCGTCACAATAATTTCTTCTATGTATTCTCCATATAGCTGCAGTACCTATAATAAATACGATACTTGTCGTCCGCGAAATAAAAAAAAAAAAAGTAATTTTATATTAAAAATGGGGACGCCGTCGTCGTGCGTTTATTGGAAATCCTTGTTTAGTGAACCCCGCGACACCTTATATGGTGCGAAAATTGAAACCGAGTAGCGGCTTCGAGGCTCGCGCGCGCGCTCGCCGATGATAAACGCCCGGAGATCCGTTATCACCGTTGGAATGTGCGCACGCGCGCTCGTTCTCCGAAGACGACACTGTGTGTAAATACCCACTCACTCCATCTCTCCCATTCGCAACATATTATGTGTATGAAAATAATATATATATACGCGCATATTGTCGCGCGACACGTATGTGGTTTTATCTTTTTTCGAACAATTATTATTAAAAGCCCTCGCGCGCACAATAAGAAACATTGCCATGTCAATAGACACGTGCGTGAACCTAATGAATATCCTCCACTTGCCGGAATCCCCTCCATCCCCGACCAGTACCTGTTGGGATTTTCATTTCCATAATACATTATGTTATATTGTGTTTACGTTGTAAGAGGACTGTCATCGTATTATTATTTTCATTATTATTATTATTATTTGTCGTCCGTACGACCCTATCGCATACGGGCCCATTCATTATGGCAAAACCGCAATATTTCTCTGCAGTACATATGACGTGTAAAATAGATCACCAGCAAAATTTTCCATGTTTTTTAAAACTATTTTTTGATACATTCCTTCATTTTAGATATAATGACAAATTAATTAGTGTTTTATTACTATACAACCGTTTCTAATAAATCCGACAATTTTTCTGCGTATTGAAAAGGGTTTATTCAGTTCATATGATTTAAGTATACAAAATTTATATAATGTGAACACAGATGTTATAAGTTTTTTCTTAAACAATACCATGGGAACATGAATGGTTTTTTTTGGTCAAATATTTACAGGATGCTTTATTTTATTTTGTACCTGCATATGCGATGTCTATGTCTATGGTCCGTTACATGATAGCAGACTATTGACCATTGAACAAAAAAATCGAAAATTTTGATTTAGAACGTAAAATATTTATACGCCATTTAGTACATGAAATTTTACCCGACATGGGTTTTTGTAATGTGATAGTACCGTAGTGGTCACCAGTAATCAAATTATACATAGGAATTGTATAAGTTTGCGAGATGATTTCATCGAGTCTTAACCAAATAATGATATTTTTAGCCAAACTATGAACGTAGATCCTGACTACCAATTTTAGGACGACAATCAATATAATATATTGGTAAGCATCAATTTTCTATTGCGATACAAACGAGTATCTACCTGTATAATAATGACGAGTATTCGAAAGATTGTATGCATGTTAGTACGTCTCGAAGATATTAACTGTACGCCGTCGATGATCACCGCAAACGTCCTATATTGTATTTCGGTATAATATAATAGTAATAATAATAATATTATTATGTGCAGCACTATACAGTACGTATAATTTTATACACACCGGGCGCAGGTACAATGATCGCGCGCGCGTATACCTTCATTATTATGATTATTACGCTAATTATATATATATATAACTCTTTGACACTGGCACCGCTAACCGGTTCGTATGGAGAAAATCCGTTTTTTTCTCACTAATAGTTTTTATTTTAATTTCTGTTTTATTACTTTTACTGGTTTATTTTTAACAAACCTGAATCATCGGTTATTGCTCGGCCCGCGCAATCCATGCCGATTCTTCCTTTCATCTTAACAATATCATACGACAATACGATGATGCCGTGTATGTACATCATCGGCCTATACATTTTATAATAATTCACCATCCAGGCTAATACTGCCGCTATTATTATATCGTTTAGGCATGTACAAAAGCGTATCCATATATTATTTGAGGAAAATATTAAAATTGTATCATCTCACTAAGGCGTTCTTCTGTATAGTTTAATATAATATCATATTATAAGCATAACTTTCAACAATAATGACAAATGAGAATTCTATTATGAATATTTCAAGCATAATTTATCTTTAAAAATCATGAATAAAATTGATATTGGATTTGTGTGCAGTAAATAAGTCGATTCTTATTTTGACACGCACTACAGTAAATTTGTTTTTGTATAGTTTTTTTCTAATGTTTTTTGTACTACCTATGTTAATTAACAAAATTTGCGTGATAAATATATCTATTACAAATTATTTATTAAACACTATGTAATATGCGTCCTTAATCGATGTATACGGTATATAATTATCGGTATCGATTTAAATAAAAACCCAATTATTATAATATCGCGACGTATATATTTTTATACACCACGTTGTACTTGGACTATATATTAGCTGCTTTGGTGGAAGGAGATTACATGTGGTCGCGGTACATATATAATAAATATATATATACATATATTGTTTCGAAGGAAGCCTTGTGGTCATTTGTTTTCGTATACACATATATAATATACGTCTGGCGGTGGCTGTTAAAATGTTTTCCTTCGATCCTTCACTTGGGTCATAAATCGTCCAACCACGAGCTAAACTCATCACATAACGTGGGCCTCATTAAAAAATAAATAAAAAAACAAAGACGAACACAGCAGTCACATAGGGAGAAGATGTAAAAAATATATAATATGTATAAAGAGACTGAGAGAGAGAGAGATAATGAGAGAAAAATCTGTTTGCAATAAACTATATGTTAATGGGTTGGCAATTAAATGGACCTTTTTCTTAAAGGGGTCACCCGTAGCTATACGACCCCGAAGGTGTTTTCCTCTGCGCGCGCGCGCGCACACACACACACATGTACGTACGTATACGTATACTCTTGGTGTGATTTACGGGTATTGTCCGGGGCCAAGTCCCGCTGCGGGGCGCACAACCTATTATAGTGGCCGATTTATATGTATATTATATTGGCTGGGCGCACGCGCGATATATAGTTCAAAGTTCGCCGGCACGCGACTGGTCGCTGCGGTGGCGGCGGCGGCGGCGTCGACGCAATCATTATTATTACGTCTTGACGTAATTCCGCTCGTGTGTGTACTTACGAATTTCTGTATATGCAATACTATGCATATTATTATACACTATATTATTATTATTATTATTCCTGTATCATGTGTACGCGCACGTGTACGCATATATATATATATATATATAGGCGCTCTTGTTTATTATTATTATTATTCCGGTCGCCCTTAGGGACGTGTGTGCGACCATCAATCATATGCACCGATGTCAAAACGTCGTCGTCACCACGACGCCGCCGCCGCTGCTGTGATATGTATACCGATATTATATTAATACTGTTATAGCCACGTTTAATTCCGAAACGATTTTTATCTATCCGGTCAATAGGTATATAATATATATATAGGTATTGTATTGCATTATATATATTATTATAATAATATATGTGTGTACTTATAAATGAAAACAATCCGAGTCCACGTCGAATTTGACATTTGTTGTCCGGTACACATATCGCCTTGTATATACACCATTTCCCTGCCCCGACCACCATCTAAGTATATTATAAATAAAATGATATAATGCGTGCTGTCCCCTTTGGTCGGATCAAATAACACGGTGTCAAAGCAAATCATAATACTGAAGTAGGTAAAACTTGCCCGTACAATATGGTGAACTTTCTCGTGATCAATAAAAATGTAAAAGTATTAAGAGCATTTTTTTTTTCAAAATGTATAATATATAGTATACAATAATACTTTATATTCTCGCGACAGACGTATAATCACGCTTATTGCCATTTGACAATTGAAAATAGCAACACGTGCAAACAAAGAGGTATAATGATCCATAATAAAATATAATCATATGTCGCACATTGACCGTTGCTGGTGGAAAATGTACCCGTGGAAATTCAATCGCAACTGCAATATTGTGATACGGAGATTTGCATTTATTACTACAGGCCTTATAATAATTGTTGAAACCGCGGCAAACGAATAGTACAAGATAAGGTATTATATGAAATTTGTACGAATGTGTTAAATTGTTTTCTTCCTGAAACGTACGACCGCGCGTGTATTATCCCGTTTCTGTAGCATATACAAATACATAAATGAAAGAAAAGAAAGAAAATATTACAACAAAATTGCAAATAAAATACGAAAACACAAGACTGGTTGGCGCTGTTCCAAGAGCGCGCTCGTCAATATGCGATGTCCGATGCCACTACGATCGCTGTGAAGTGCGTTATTATTATTATACATAGTATAAAGTACCTACTATATTATACAGTGCATTTAGAGCCAGTTTCATTTAGTCTCGCTATCCGTAAATTATAAATATTCTTATACGCTGGCTAATCAGAAACGGTAAAAAAATAATTAATAAATAAAAAATAACGATTACCGTTTAAATCTGTCTGCTCATAGCAGAGTATATTACATATAGTGAGTTGGCGTGACGTGAGTTTTCTGTTAAAATCATGGTTTTGCGATTTATCGTATTATATTATGCATTTTATTCAGAAATCAAAAATTGATGAGATACATACACGTTATCTGATTCTAGACCACGGTCATTCCAATTGCAAAATATCACTTTGCATGATATGTAATACACATTATTAGTGCTTACAAATGAAATACGTATTTATTACATATTTTGTAAATAGTTATTAAGCAGCTATTATTATCAATACAATAAAGCTATTAAGAAATTTGAATAAAATTTGTCTTATTATATTTTCATTTATTATAAATTTATAACAGAGTGCGGCAAAAGTCGGTTCCCTGATTTACAAAACAAAGTAATTGCAAAACACGAAATTTAAACTTTTAATTATAATAATATTTTAATAACCAACAAACACTGTGTTCAAACTAATGGCCACCTTCGTCAATACAACTGCGGCAACGTTGCGTATAAATCGAAAACAAAGAAAATAAAATAGCAGAAACCGAATTTTGCTGCACTCTGTATTATATTTTATTATTTAATTTTTCGTTTAACATTAATGTTTAATACTATTCAATATATATTCCCACGTATACACAATTGAATTAAAAGTATTATATATAACATAGTGTGGATTATAAATATTTCAAATAATTTCTTATGTATTGGAATTTGAAGCATGTCACTCTTAAGAATATATTGTTTTTAACGTATAATTGCATACATGTATACAATGTGCATATTTTACCGTTTTTAGTGCATTAAATTCATAGTACCGGTCATTATAATAATATATGTATACAACACGCGATGTTCATATTGTTATTATAATATTATGTTATAATATAGATGATGATTGATAGTGCGTTTGCGATACGTATATCGGAAAGCGATGAAAAACATAATATAATCTCGTTATTATATGTGGGTGGTTTCGCGCGGGGGAGGTGGCGGTATGATTAAAAATGCGAGAGATTCGTGCGCGCGATATGTAGTTGCAATATACGCTCGTAGTTATGCGCAGTGTTCTCTCTATTCGTTTCTCTTTCTATTTTTCTCTATTCCCCAGCACACCGCGTCTGCGAGGCGTTTACAAGATATTATAATTATTTCCATCGCTCGTCATAACATCACAGCCGTGACATTAATGGAAATCCTTTATATGTACATATATCATAAGAGAGGAAATGGATCTGACCTATCGCGACGCCCGAGCACTATTATAGTATATGTAATATTATATATATATATATATATATGGTACGCTTCGTTGTACGTTTTATATATTATACGTATATACGCGCAATACTACGAGTTACGACGAAAGTGGTCTGACCGCTTCAATTCGCCTCCGCCGCCACCGCCACGACCTGTCAAGTCCTGCCGCCGCCGTGCACTATTCATATAATAATAATATGTGCTCGTATACGAGCAGGAAGATGATCCGAAAATGAGACGTCTCTCAGACGACGAGAGACTATACTATATACGTAGCGCTGTTCGACCGCGTTCGGCTAAACTTGTAGTATATTATAATAATATTATTATACTCTATCGTTCGCCTCGGAATTATTTTACCGCGTGCGCGTGTACATACGCACGATTAATGAAGTCCCTGCGCATCGTATATAAAATATAAGATTGTATATAAGATGATCATAAAAACGTAACGGGGTTTTTTTTTTTATTATTATTATTATTATTATTATTTATCTACCTTTGTGATCTTTAGCGCTTTAAAACGAATTCGCGTAAAATAGTAAACACATTTTGTACGTGTATAAAATATGTACGGTAATACGTCGATTTAATAATTCGTTTTCGCAATATTATTATTGCCCAAAATGTACGTATATGGAAGGTAGATAGGTATAACTCGATGCGTTCACTGCAGCACGAGCGCAATATTATAATCTACCTATACCTATATTATATATATTTCGGTTAAAGTACGCCATTTGGGGTCTTTAAATATGTTTTTTTTACATAATATACGTTATTTTATTTATTATTTCATTAACGTTAGCAAATGTAATTTTATTTTCATTGCGTTTCGCTGTACCTATAGCGGATGATTTATTAAATGTATTTATTTACATTGGTAATATAGGTAGTATATCAGGCGTCGATCCATATCGACGCGTATTCTCATTTTGTAATCAACATCTATTGACTATTACACAACAATTAATGATTCAAGGCATTGACCTACAACTGCCGAGGAGTATTATTTTCATACGTATGTTCGCTGCAGATAAATTATTGACATTACTGCAACATCTATGAGAGCAAGAATTTTGGCCTCGAACTGGGACATTCGACGACCATGTGATGAGCACAAAGGTCTCCGTGACCCCTTTTAACGTATATAACATATAGAAGCATATGCGTGTAGAATTTGGACAAGGAATAAGAAAAAAAAAAATGAAAACATTTCACTACATCATGACCTGTGATAGCCAATTATAGTGTGTTAACGCATGCACGTAGAGTGATTTGCATAAATATTTATAAATATACGATTTTTTTTTCTAATAGGAAATTATTTTATTTCAGGCGCTCAGCGGGTTCTTGATGATGATGACCCAAAACGGCAAGCTCCTATACATATCAGACAACGCGGCTGAATACTTGGGCCACTCGATGGTAAGTACCAGCTATGTATACTTATATATGCTATGCGCTGTACACATATATATATATATATATACATGCATACACATTACATACTACGGATACAACCGCAGTATTGTTTCACAAGCTCTTTATTTAATTTTACAACTTTCTCCCTCTGCAAGAACATAACCGAACTAGAAACTCTATATTTTGCAAATGGAGACCAATCATATTTATTTATATATGTGTCTTTCACAACTATTGACCTTTTAGGTTCAACTCGATATAATATATGTATAATATTGTAAACGAAAAGGAAAAAAAATCAATTACCTAATTTCTAGACCGGTCCGATTTCCATGTCCGTACGCATTTAAAAAAATATTAAGAACGAGAACTATACAATAATTATGATTTGAAAAAAATAAAAAAATATTGGAAAACGGGTTTTGTGGTCACTGCGAGCCCGTAGGCTCTGCCTAGACGCCCACGCCTTTCACCCGGGTGCATACGTATGCGTACATGTGTCGTAGGTTTCAAGATACCAAAACTGCAGCAACTTTCCGGAATAATAATAATATATATTAATGTACTTTTTTCTATCTTTCTCTCTGTATTTGTCTCGCTCTATCACCTCTATTACAGCTGTTAATGGAAAAACGGGTATCGATAATTTATTACTAGTAATTTACCAACGGTATTTTATTTTTTATTTTTGCTTTTTGTTTTCACACTCTAGAAGCTATATTATTCCTTGTGCGGAATGGTACCAAAGCGTTGTTCGTACAAAGTGCAAATCATGACCAAGTAACTTTATAATTATTTTAGTCATTGAGATATATTTATAGACTGGCAGTATGAAGTGATTTTAACAAAATGATCAATTACAAGTCCTCGTATAGGTATAATATAGTTTCCGGTCAAAATATTATTGGTGGAATACCTATGACCCGCGACTGTGTGTATGTGTGTGTGTGTGTGTGTGTGTGTGTGTGTGTGTGTGTGTGTGTGTGTGTGTGTGTGTGTGTGTGTGTGTGTGTATGTGTGTGTGTGTGTGTATGTGTGTGGGCATAGGTATTATATGCGTGTGTCCAAATCGCAGTTGCTTTGTGAGTTGTTCAAAATCGAATTGTTCATTCGAGTCGATAAACACATAGATTCAAATAATATTGTTATTATTGTTAAACATAGTAATTTGAAAATAGAAATTCGCAATTTATCTTCTGAAGGAAGTTTAATTTCGGTGTACAGTTATATTACTGCAATATCACGTAACTCGAACAATTGGTTTTAAATGACCACCCACACGAAATGAATCGCCATCGGGTTTCGAATAGTCATAATATTAACGCGCGCGCTCGGGAATTATCGGCGATACAATATCTATATATAATATAGGAACCTATATAGTCGAAAAATATCCGGCTGACAGTGCGCGCAGCAACATAATAATACATATAATCCGTAACGATTTAGTGTTTCGCGGGCAGCAGGGCATCGACTATATACCTACGTATATATATCTACTTATAATGTATGTTATAATGCAGCGTGAGATATTGTTAAAATTTTCAATTAGCATAATATTGAACGTCGGAATTTTATATGAGATTGGTGAAAGTTAATTTGTTTTTTTTTATTTTTCGAAGCCTATGGAAAACCACTAAACAGTGATTGGGCACTACTTAGATGATATTAATCCGAAGGCAGCCGAAAAATCCGTGTGTCTGCCGTTCACTCCTACACGTTCGGCCTACTCTTGCGGCGGCGCGCAATGATCCTACCGTAAACCACCGACCGATCGAATCGCCTACAGATGTACCTATACACGCGCGTATACACGTATATAATATTTTACCATCAAAAAAAACCCTCAATCCTTTGGCAAATATAATATATTTTACGCACAAAAGTTATTCGCTGACATATTATTACATCTTACACTTTCGTATATAATATACGTGGTCGGCGGCGGCGGCCGTTGACCAATAAAAAGATTTATGTGTATGCGCCTGTTATTACGTTCGCATTGTAATACGTTGTTATTAAGACCGCCATGAAATCCGTTTCGAATCCTAAACAATAAGATACAATGCGCGTCGACATCGGAGTACTTATAAGGACGGTGAAAGAGCTAAAACTTAAAATAATATAACTGCTGCTAATGATCATAATACTATTTATCCTACGTCTCCTAGGTTCGCTACAAAACATTTTTCTAAACCTACGATTCCCGTAGATTTTACTATACAATATGTCCATTGTCATTTGGAAAGAATATGTGTGTGCGTATAATATGCGTCATGTGCGTGTGTCCAGTGTGTGCGTTGTTTTATGGACAAACAGACAAACTGTGTATACGCGGAGTACGCGTGTATACAACTGTATAAGAACGAAAAAAAATACGTTTTAACACAACAGTTATACAAGACGTACGTTGCTTTTTATAGGCATTATCGTTTAATCCGAACTACGTTTCCGAGGGGCTTAACGCCCTCTTGTTATCGCACCTCATACACACCTACTTATAACGAGAAAAGCCGGTAATGCGCACCGCCGCCGCTCCGCAACAACATTGGTCCGATCATCTTCGACGTGTGTACGGTGTACATAAATATATGTATTATCATAATAATAATACATAAATATTTAATGTTATACTGTGCGCGCTCGATGTTTCGTGGAAATAGTATAGTATAGTATAGTATAGTGTAGTGTAGTTCGTTTTTTTTCCATATACATTTCCGTATACATTAAGAAATTAAATGTTTTGTTTCTCCGCTAACGCCGCGGCATGATAACGCATGTTATATGTTGATAGGCGTGTGCGTTTGGGAATGTGATCCTCGAAATATTATTGATTATATATTATACTGACCCGATTTTGTTAATGCTGATCGTTTATGCGTATATATTATATAATATATTAATTATAATTTCATAACGTGTGCCCAACACATTCAATTCTATGTACGCGATCAAGTATCTACAAAAAACGCGGTAAATTGTTAGCTATATGTGGGAGAAATAATTTGCGCGTGCCTGAAAAAATAAAATACGTAATTTTCAACTATATTATATATTAAATTAAAGCTAAATTCTATTATCTCGCTTGATCTACATTTTTAAAGTCGCAATAGAACATATATATATTTTAATGACTTACTAGTCGCATTTATGGGTCACACCACATAAACGTACGTTCTGCAAGTATACCGCGAGATCTGTGTGTTTTAGGATCATGCGCCAAGGGCGAACGGTTATTCAGCTAAAAATTGTGAGCAAATTGCGTTCTATTAAATACATTTGCAATATTTACGCTCCGGGTACCGTATGTGTGTGTTAGCGAATGATTACGGGAGCGTATATAATATTGATTACATATTATTAATATGTATACGTTAGACACTTGGACTCCTTATGGTATATTTAACAGTGCAGATAAAACAGTATGGACGAGTGCGGTCGAATATACGTGCAAGATACAAAAAATGCTAGGTAAAACAAAATACCACGCATATTATTTATACATTTACTCGTGTAGTACTACGCAATGGCTTTAGTAGAGCTTACTATCAAAAATGACACATAATATATTATAGCCACCGCAGATATATTCCTGCGTGTAAGTAGACGGTCACATGGGGAGTTTATGTGAATATTCATGAGTGTAGAAGTATAATAATTAGTCTTGTGTACAGACCGTGAAATCGTAATTTGTAACTATAAGAACCTATTGCATCGGCTTCCGCGGATTGATTGATTAGATTTTGTTTGTGAATTTAATATTATGCATACTAACACATATTATATACTATGATGTGTATGAGTGGTTTCACGCGATTGACTCAAATTCGTTCATATTTTTTTTTTTTTAGAAAGTGAAAAAAAAAATTAGACGCACATTCGCATTTCGATTTCATACATTTTACGTTAAAATACGTATACACTATACATACATACTGATTCGAGATATTATTCAGCGAAAGCCAAACACGGTTAATGTTTCATCAGCTGCTGGAAAATAGCACTAGGTACGATCTGATAAGGTTCATTAGGCCGGCGCGACGTTTCCCTCTACGTCTATTGAAACCGAACGTATTGGCAACGATCGATTAACGACATTTATTGATTTCTTATCCATAAATCGTTTCTTGACAATAAGTATAAATATATATGTGTGTGTATGTGTAAACGGTAGTCTTATCAGCCATCTTTTTTTTTTAATGCGCATTTTTTTTTATCCTACAAGGACCGCTGTTGCCGCAAAAATATTATCCTTACCGCGAACGGTATGGACTATACCGATTATGTATTTGTCCTTTCACTTCCCCACCACCACCCCCGCGTACTATGCGTTAGTTAGATTTATATACACGCATATAGCATATAGACAGTGTAATAAGATCAAATTCAGTGCACAATCCATAAATTTACTTAGCCAACGCTCGCGCACCTCTTCGTAATCGATTTCTCTATCCGAAGAATTGTCGTAAAAGAAAAAGAAAAATAAATAATATAATGATTAGATAAAATGAAAAACCGTGTGATGGACTGCTTTTAAATAATAATACATATGAATAAAACACTTAGTTAAGCGTGCGAAAACGGATTTATACATATACATATTGTTATGTATATGCACGGCACAACGTTTAGAGCCGATTTCGCTGCGATTTTTACGCAGTATTTGTTCGCGTTTTTTTTTTTTCGTTCGTTTTTTTCTTTCATTCCATCACGATATTTTCTGCTCGTCCGCAATGTAAATATGCGTCTTCTTCTCTGCGAACCGTGGAGCATAGTCACGTCGTACATAAAACAAAGCTGTTGCAGAAGTTTATTGTATTGCGCGCGCAAGAGTCTCACCGCTGAAGGAGACCGAAATGTTTACCACTGCAGCAGCTGGTTGTTTTTATTCGCGAATTTCGGTTGATGATTACCGCAGTTAACGCGTAGCATATGAATGGCGGATTTACGCTGTACAGTGTCCCGGTGATACGGACGGCTCTAAGTAGTATGTACAGTATTTACATGGTCTTTGTCGGCATCAGTGTATCGCGCGCGTGGTCTCCGGGAAGAGCGGGTCGTTCTAGTGTAAAAACAAAAGTGGTGCCGCGCTGCGGGTAGGCATACGTATACGTGATCGGAGACTAATAAGACAAATTCCCGCAGTCAAAGGTTGTCGGTCTCATCACTCTTCTACCAAACAAACAAATAAACAAAAAAAACCCTTTCGTCGTTTTAAAACACTACAGTTTTCAGTTGTTTTGTCTTTTTATTTCCAATTTTAATTAATTGCTAGGTAATCGTAAAATTAACATTGGAACTGGTTTATGTGCGAGTTTCTGTTATTTTTATTACCACTATCATTAATATTATTACCATTATTATTATTATTATTATTATTATTATTATTATTATTATTATTATTATTATTACTATCGGTGTGATCGTTATAAATGGCGGAGGAGTTTGTTGTTCGCGCAGTGATGTACTTTTAAAGGAAGTGTTTGATCCGGTTCTATTCGGATGTAGGTACCTATATATATATATTACGTTGTTATATACCTACAGTGACTGTAGTAACATTATAATATGAAACAGGTCTTATATCAAAATTTCGAATTATACGACACTGAAATGTAAATACATATAGGTAGTTATTATAAAAATTTGATAATAAATAATAAAATATGATAAAAAAAAGAAAAACAATTAATTGAAAATTAAATTGTAAATTGTATAATATTATAATGGTCAGACTTTGAATAAAACTGCGCTCATATTTTTGTGTTTTATATGGGTTCTTTGATGTTATAAACAACTATGATTCTTAATAATAATATCATTTACGTGATTGTACGTAATTTTTAACACACGTGATATTATTATCACTATCGTACATCAATAACACGTATATTTCTCTGGTCAGGCTGCTGTGATTTTAAAAAAAAATTATAATTTTTTCCGTATTGAGATTGTGCGTGCGTTTATATTTATGTGTGTTTGTGTGTGTGTGTGTGTGTGTGTGTGTGTGTGTGTGTGTGTGTGTGTGTGCGCGCGCGCACATGACTTATGCATGGAACATCGAAATAGTTATTCGAAAGATATTTACACAATTTATTATTACATTGTTAACTCTGTTAGTATATTGTAGAGACTGTTTTTCATTGACTTGTTCTGATAACGTTCTCGTATTAAATAATACACTATATATACCACACAGACAATACTGCTACAGTACACCATGCAGACTAGACACATATAATATGTAACCCGCGAGTTAAAGCAAACTTTGATAAATATTCAAACTATAGGAAACAATCGAGTTTATTTTTTCTCGTGGAAAAATCTGCATTCAGTGCAGCATATATCACTAGCTAATGCAAAAATGAATTCACTCCGTGGCTTTCTTTGGCAAATGAACCCATACTGCGAGTGCATTGTTTGCCTTCCTACTGGTTTCTTTTTTCTTATTATATTATTCTTTTTTTTCCTTTTTTTTTATTTACCTCTTCTCCTACGTCAGAATTTATCAGAAAGCGTTGTTCAGTTGATCTTCTCCGGCCATTTCCCTATATTGTTCATATAAATCCGCTAATGAGGTTAATTAAGCCGTCTAGCCACCGTACGTAGAAGATACGATCGGAGTGGGGGATCGAAAAGGCCTCTCTGATAGAGATCGACGAGACAACGACGACAAGGTACAAATACGAGTTGGTCGCGAAAATAAAAAAAAGGTATATATGTACCTACACACGGGTAAATAAATAAAAAAAAGTAACCAGATCATGAGAAACTACAGATTTCCCATCGAGATAAATGCCGTTTTTCCAACAGTCGCGCCGGGCACGTTCTGACCATGATTACATGAAGACAACCCTTCCCTTCCTTATTAATATATTATTATAAACTATCAAGCCAATTTAACGTGTAATACTCGTATTAAGGGCATCGTTAACCTATGCAGCGCTTTTGGATCCGATACGTGTGTAAATTAAAACACGTACCTACATAATAACATCACATGACCTTTACTTTGCACCACCGTGAAGAAGACACCTCACGTCTTGTCTACGTAGTATACTGCGTTTGGTTTAATAACAAATTATGTTCTGTATAAAAAAAACTTGCACGAGTAGAGCGATTATTTATTATTTTTTTTTTCAAATAAATATTTTTAATATCAAATATACCGCATAAATATCGGTTAGCATGCGTATATATTAATTTTGCAACAAACAATTTTTTTTCATTCTAATCTAGCCCACCATTCCAATATTCTAAAGCAACACTAACCAAATTTCATAACACCGCAGTGTATTCATTAGATCAAAAAAAAACTCTTTCACGAGATAAATTACATTTAATTTTTTTATACGAATCGCAATTATTATATCTCAGAACTAATTGTAGGTACTATGTATTACTATTTGTACTGGGTCAGTTTGCATATTATAATATTATTATGTAATACATTAACGATTATATTACGGTTCGAAATCAATTAACTGGTTTCGTCTTATCGTTTCATACGTTTATAATAAGGGTAAATTTTTACGCGAAGGAAATATTTCAAATCGTAGTATAATAAATATTCTGTTGTAAATATAGTTATACCTACTTCCAGTGACTCGAAAATGATAAAAAGTATCCATAATAATATACGTCTAGAAATGCGTAACGTCCGTGGTTAAAGTATGCACGCTACTTTCTTCTGCCGGAATCGTTGCCGTAAAATAAAGGTTAAACGAAATACAGTGGTGTCACATTTTTTTTACTTATCTCGACGGTATATCATCACGTCCGATCCCGCGCGTCCAATTATGTATGGTATTTTTACACTCGTTTTCCCACATTCTCGAATTTGATTGCGTAACGATAAATTTTCATTCAAAAAACAACGACAATTTTCAAGTCAACAAATCGTCGTACACGTTTATTATTCGTTCGCATATTACCATCGCGAAACATAGTATATTTTTGCGTCGGCCCACACAACACACATAATTTTGTCCTTATTCGGCCACGCGCATACATTTCCATATAAACAGATATTTGCAGTTCTTTCCCTCTACCTTCCATGTTGCGCGCACATATTTTATGACGACGGTTCATTATACATATATACGCATGCGTACATAAACTTCAAAATATTAGTCTACCGCAACACTGATAATGACATACAAAACGTAGTAAGTACCACGTTAATTTTTTAAAAATGACTGTGGTGGCGGTCGTAGTATATATATATATATATTTATGTTTATACAGCGATACAACTGATGCTTCGTAAATAGTAAATCTAATAATGAAACGTAAATTTAATAAATTTATATTCAAGTTCTTTTTTTTCGTCCCATCCCATATAATAACGAAATTATGTGTCGCCCGTTGTTTAGAAAATATCGCTAGACAAATGAGATTCTTCTCAGGCTGTTGGTAACATATATTATACACGTATTATGCTTTTATAAAATATCATCATTGCTCATCATTTGTTATCCTTCTCTCTCGCTTTGGATATCGCAATATTGCCATTCAGTGTACGCATAACACGAATATCATCCGCGTCCGTATAGCGCATTATGCATATGTGTGTGTATTATTATGCACACAGTGTATATTGCATTGTATATATTTTTCCATAATACATTGTCGGACGTCAAATCGTTTGAAAAAATCATCGGCAGATCTTCTTACAAAAACGTGTTCATATATACGTGATATCTACTTAAATTACCCGCTTGATGATGATAATGGTTTAGTGCACGTATATGTGATACGATATTACCAGAACACCTCCCGCAGGGAAACCACTCATACATATGGACATACTGCACTCCGCAGAGCCGCTTCCATCGAACGCATATTGCGGTGTTATTTATTTTATTTACTCGTGCTAACAATGGAAATTAATGATGTTTATAGTGCGAAAAATCGTGTTAATAAATATTATAATACTATATCCTTGTTTCGTTATATAATATTGTAAATACGCGTATAACCCATAACAAAATTAATAATAATAATAAAAAAAAAAAATTATAAAACGATTTCGGTTGCACGCACGTATTGCGAATTATTAGTATTTATTTAATCACTACAAAGTATTAATAAAGTATATATAAAATTACACTTTCAAACGTAACGCGCACTACCGCATTACTGTCGCGCCGCGGTTTGACGATGTACACCTACACGCGATATTTTCGCCATTATATGTTATTTCGTTATGATTGTAATTTATAGCGTACCAATAACAAGTGTGAAGTCATACAATGATCGCCGGAAACATACGCACATCGCGGTGTACGCACCTTCCGAACAAGCTTAAATTGACAGATAGTTGTGATTTATGGAGGAAATATAAAAATAATTTCTTGCACGCAATGACATCAAAATTTTCTTTATACAGGGATATCTATTTATGTGTGTGTATATATATATATATATATATATATATATACACATATATATCAAACATTATTTTGAATTACTGCTTACTGTAAGTGTTTTTTACGACCAGATCACTCGCTGCGTGCAAAACGTTTTTTGCCCGATATCGGTAAAGTTGTATATTTTTACCGTGCGCGCACTCAGACATACATATTATATTGGTATATATTTATATATTATGTATACCTACGAACGAAATTACCATTACAATAATATTATTATATGCGTATATATAATATTATATACTTGCTCGCACACGTTGACTTTCACTGTGTTGTTACAAAAGTTCGCACGCAGAATTGCCACGGCACATGCCATATGATATATACATTATACAGGTTTGTTAGAATGCGAAGAAACGTCGGAAAGAATGAAAAAAATAAATAAATAACAACCAGTAAAAATGCAACCGGCAACTGTAGGTATAACACGAGACTGCACGTATATTATGCGTTGCGATGAATATAATATGTGTAGTGTGTTCGTGTAATGTATCTAATAATATGTAAGCCATGGTACTCGGTTCGGTAGCCGTGCTGAAATAACGCAAATAAGGACTGATTGGTAAATTTATTTCTACATTCTTCTGTATGCGGCGGACAAATACGCGTTTACAATTAATCCGAAAACAGATGCGGAGGCTTGCACGGTCTAAGTTATTCGATTACGCTCACCGAGAAATACCAGATTTAGTGATAGTGTAAATCTTGTGTTAAAACCCTGTAGGCGAGTCGATTTGAAAATATCTATCAAGGTGCTCTATTTAGAAAAATAACAATCGCCAATGCTTGTGTAGCTATGAATTTTAGCAAATTCCTATTACTTATACAGAGTTCATTTTGCATAAAATATTCAAATCATTAAGCACTACAAAATTGAGTTTATGTTTCACACATTCCTTCATATCGGAAAAATTACTAAGAAAATCGAAAAATAACTTTTTTAAAAGTACAATATTATACTTATGTTATATTGTTAAGTATTACAAAATTATCATTTCTAGTCTTTAATCCAAATAAGAATCTAAAATAAAAGGAACCTGAGAAAATCGGTAAAAAATACGAATTGAAATCGGTCTACCTATAATATAGCGAGTACGCCTTGCGATTTATCTTGCGGATTCGGTACGATGATATTTATTTGTACTTTATCTCTTTGCTCAATCGTCGTCAGTCGTTGTAAGCTACTACGTTGATTTATCACTTTGCAATACATCATTGTCATTTGCGAGAAAATTATCTGTAGTAACCGCGTACTGCTGCAGCATATTATATAGGTGCCATGGTGGCGGTTGTCAAGTGTAGGATTGCCTGCCTGATCGTGGCGTTGGCGGTGGTCAATATGAGTCCCGCGCACATTGCCCTTGGTAAAAAATCCGTGGTTCCTAGAATAAATTGGTACTTTTTTGGTTTTGAAAAATACGAATAAAAAATAGTGTTTATGTTATTATCCGTAGGTATGTGAATCGGTTCAAAACAACATTATATTCTCTAATTTATATTGGTAAATTAATTTTATTCTTATTCGTTTATAATATATTATTTTGGAAAATTAAAATGTGCTATGTTTAACAATAATATAGATATATATTATTATTCATATTAGAAATGTTAAATTTTTATAACAAATAAAAAATAAAAATGTACTAATAGCAGTATGTCTACTAAAATAAATCTGTATATCCTTCGGAGATATAATATAATGAGAAGAGGTTTCGGTTGGTTTCCGGTTTTCTAGGTACTTTGAGTTCTTTTCGATTCGGTGTTCTCGTCCCTTATAATTATAAATGTATAACTAACTCCCATTGCTTTAAGGATCGACCGTGATTTCGCATTCAAGCTCATTCATTCACAACGCACTAATAGTGTATTAGTACCTCTATATACAAACATAGGTAGGCTATAATGCTTAACATATAATAACATACATTAAACGATAATAAATGGTAATACGCGTAAACACGGATCGCGCGTCTAAAAAACGTAGTTACTCACGGTCCATGACGACGACGATCCACGGTCAACGACGACGACAACGAAGACCCCAGGGACGTATCCTCGGTTATTAATACACTCCTCCTATTACTTGTCCTGTATACAGTCGGGCGGATGGGCTATTAAGATTTGTGCGGCGATTAAAACTCTATGGGCGTTGATTTCATATAGCACGTAGGACGAGAAGAGGTAAAAATAAAACATTTTTCTCCGCGCGCCCGTATATCTCTTCGTCGCTCGTAGGCATTCGACGTATTTGAAATCACCTATGTCCACCGCAGCGTATATAATATATATAACTACTTCTCAGAAATGCCAAAGAATTTTTTATTCATTCGTTTTTTTCCCCTCCGTTGTCTTTGCAGGAGGATCTTCTCATACACGGTGACAGCGTGTACGACATGATCGATAAACAAGACCATCAAGCCGTACAAACCGAGCTATCTAGAAGTCAGACTTCCGCTGAAGATCAAGGATGCAAGCGAATGTTCTTGTGCCGTATGAACGTTTCCAGAAATGCCCGGAGACAAATGAGATTCGGCGATCAAAAAGTAAAGCCAACGATTATTAATCATTGTTTATTGTGTTATATTTTTCTATTAATTATACGAGTAGGTTTATACCAGGTATTTATTCACAGTTTATTTTTTATGTCAAATCGTTAAGTTTCTATGTACAGTTATATTTTATAATTATTTCGCATACGAATACCTAATTACATCATTTTCGATTCCATAACAAAGTACTTGCAGTATTTTGAGTGAAGCCAAACGAATGTAAATCCTACTATATAAATCCTCTATAGCTTTGAACATTTTCCAACCGGGTTGAATTAAATACACGAAACGCAAATAATCAATACTTTTAATGTTCCAAAAACGTAATATTTTCACCGAACTGCGGCATATCTACATGTATATTTATAACATTTAGGCATTGGGCCGTTTAATTTTACATGGTGTACCTAATATTTATTTTTCCACTCTAGGTGGTATTAGTGCAAGGTCACTACCTCTCCTATCTGCCACTGTGTAGCAGAAACGAACCAGTTTTCCTAGCCACCTGCAGTCCAGTGGCGATGCCCGAGACCAGGGAGGCCGTGGTCCAGGGTTCCACAACGGTGTTCACAGCCATCCATTCAATGGACATGAAGTTCATACACGTAGATAAAATGTATGTTAACACTTAAACACCATTAGAGGGTATTGTTTCATTGTTTTTTTTTTTTTTTCCACTTCACTCATCGGTTCTGCCGGCACGTGATCAACACAGTGGCCAACGCGCGCGCATTATGCATTCGAAACGAGATTAACTCGATTTTCATTTTTAATCGATTTACCTTAAATAGCGTCATTGTTAGAGATTATAATATGCCGCAGAAGAGGTGCCTATACACATATATACCTATATATTGTTTACTGCAGTTGGCGGCGGTGGCGATCACGGCGACAACGGGTAACGTGTTCTGAATTATTCATGTGCATAATAATAATAAAAAAAAAAAAAAAAATATTAACAATTACTACATCCTTTCCAATATTATAAATCGAAAGAACGCGTATTCAAACCTCCGTATAGCTCTGGTTTCGGGGGCACCCAATTAAAACGCGCGCTATAGGTTCGAGTAACAAATCATCACTGTGTTGCTGTTCGCGCACAATATAAAATAATATTGTAATATTATGTTGGCGGGTACGCGCGCGCTCTCTTTCGCCAATTATCTCGTTAAAAAACAATTATTGAATATATTCTGGACACTAAGCCGCAACACATATATACCTACAGGAACAAATTAAGTGTACCAAAATATATATCATTGGACTGTATATATGTATGGGACCGGTTGTGTTGGGTGGAAGTAGAAAAAATACAAGTAATAGTTATAATAAAGAAACACGCGTACGGCCGTGCGTATTTATTGCCTCCGCAACGGGTATGTCATATTAAACTGGGAACGGTGAAACGGGTGATTAATAACAGTTTTTTTTGTATATACTTGTTGCATGCACGCGTGGCGCGCGCGCGTTTGTGTGTGTGTGTGTATGTATGAGTGTGTATGTATGAGTGTGTTTGTGGAATTGGTGCGGGCGGCGAGCGAACGATTTGTCGGGTATCCCCGTCGTGTGGGCGAGGTCGGCCGATGAATACCAAAGTAGTTCGGTCGACGACTGCAACAAGCTTTCGTCACGTACACACACACAATGATATTATATTGTATATGTATATATTGTATATGTATTGTACATAGTATATAACTTACGCTCGCCATTAATCACACACGCAAACTCAACATCGGAATACACACGCCGCTGAAGTATATAGTGCGTCCTTTTGGAAATAAGTGATTTTGTATTGTCGCGTTTATTTTATATGTATAATGTATAGGAACACTTTATTTTATCGGCGGCAGGTCGTTTGTCGTCGCAACTATATACGATCGCGATATAATATGCTGTAAAACCGCGTATAATTATTATTCTCTGCAACACGACGAATGCCCTATACAATTTATCTCTCTTTATGTCTCCCGCAGCTCCTCATCTTTATCTCCGCGTCTTTCTCTCTCTCTCTCTCTCTTTCTCTCTCGACTTCTGGGACTTTTGTGAGATGGATGCATATGTGTCACAATAGTACACATTATTATAGCTGCGATCGATTTCAGTCCGTTCCGATAGTTACGGCTCCTTAGAGCGTTTTTCTGCATTGCCATCATCATCATCATCATCATGACACACCACCGTCCAAGACCACGGTGGTTATAGAAGCTGAGTACGGTTTCAAAGCGATGCCGCGTGTGATGTACACATAACTTTGGTGTTGTCGGGGATGGATATACATACAAATAGGTATATAATATAATATATGAGCGCTCTGGCAAAGTTTTTTTCCCCGTCTTTGGTTCCATTCACACGTCACTATACGTCTGTCGTACAGAAACGTAGAGAGTGGGCAACGCGGAAAAGTGAACGACAGTCGTTTGTCTCCCGGTCGTCGTAGTGTACGCGCGTGGTCGCTCTCCCATATAAATTATATATTCAACGAACATTGTGTCAACAGGGGCTCTTCGTCCATTGAACAAACCCCTAGGATCTGTGTAGAAGGTTCACGGATGACGAGTGTGGTCGTCGACTAATATAAGCATATAGTTATCCAATTCGATAATTCTTACTCCAATCTGCATGGTTATACTAGATGCGTATATATAACACGTAAACTTGGTAATTACGCTACCAGAAATATTTTCAGCACATAATACGCTTTAGTAACTAATAAATCGCATAATACTATCTTGTAAATTGTATTTAATGATTTTGTACAATTTTGTTCTCAAAGATACGCGTTGAACTTATTTTATATTTCGATAAGTCTTATAATAGAAATCATCAAACTAGTCTACTGTTGAGATAGAAATCTGATTCAGATCATGACAAAGTGCAGTGTGAAATCATATACTCTCGATTTGTCGTATATTTTAGTCATGAGCTGCAAAGGTTTTTATTTTTCAATAAACCTAATCATTATCAAAGAATTCTTGTAGACAGTATTCACTATCATAAATAAAGTTTTTGAAGATTTTGTCATCTTTTATTCTATAAAACACATATAATAACTTACATATTATAACCTATAAATATGGATTCAGAAGTTACATGTTACTGGAATTTAATTGTATACACCTTACATGGGATGAATGCGTTTTCATATAAAATAATGTAATATTATAATATGTAGTGTACCGCGTGCCGTTGACTGGCACCGGATCGTCACGGACACACATATCACCAATTAGTTAGGGTGTTGTACGGCGGCGGCGACGGTTACCGCTTATTATTATTATGCGCGCATTTGAATTAATCATCGAACCAAGGCCACGAATAATGAATGAATTATTATGACCAGAACGAGATCTCGCGCCCGCGAGTTAGCACGTGTGTGTGTGTGTGTGTGTGTGTGTGTGTGTGTGTGTGTGTGTGTGTGTGTGTGTGTGTGTGTGTGTGTGTGTGTGTGTGTGTGTGTGTGTGTGTGTGTGTGTGTGTGTGTGTGTGTGTGTGTG
>JAIPRK010000829.1:26074-124766 GCA_025469195.1 Chaitophorus viminalis | reverse complement strand
AAAATGCGGTAGTCGATTGGAACAACTACTTACGAGAAGTTTGTGTTTGGCGTATGGAGAGCAACAACAATCAAGTAGGTGGTCCAAACTTAATAGTTGAAATAGATGAAAGTCTTTTCGTACGTCGAAAAAATAATGCAGGGCGTATATTACCTCAACAATGGGTGTTTAGTGGTATATGCCGTGAAACTAAGGAATGTTTCATAGTTAGTGTGCCAAATAGATCAGAAATTACATTGTTACCTATTATTAAGCGATATATTAGGCATGGTTCTATAATTTTTTCTGACTGTTGGAAAGCTTATGCTAATTTGTAACAACATGGTTTTTAACATAATCAAGTCAATCATAAATATAATTTTGTGGACCCTAACTCAGGAACCCACACATAAAATGTTGAAAGAATGTGGGGTTTGGCCAAATGGGGCAACAAAAAACGCCGAGGGACGGATAGAAATTTTTTAGACTCATACTTGGCAGAATTTATGTGGCGATCAAAACTGAATAATAGTGATCCGTTTGAAACCATTTTAAAAGATATAGCAGAATTTTGGGAATCACATAAAGGATAAACATTTTTAATTATATAATTGTTTTATATTTATTATTATTCAATTTTTTAATTTAAATTTTTTTAAATATTTTATCAATATATTGTCAATAAATGAATATTTTTAATCATATCACTGTTTTATATTTATTATTATTCAATTTTTTAATTTAAATTTTTTTAAATATTTTATATATATATCGTCAATAAATGAACATTTTTAATATATATGAATGGCGGGGCTATAAAGTTTTCACTCGCTGCGGCGGAGCTATAACAAACCAGTACCATTTTTGTGAACCTAAATAGGCTAATTAATGATAAAAGCATTTTTTATTCTTACCAAGTATAATATGTTTGTTCATCACAGAGAATTAAAATAATTATAAATTCATGAAATATGAAAACAGTTAGGGTTACAATTTATAGTTAACAATACTATTATAATCAATAAATTTTATTGATTATAATAGTATTGTTTGTTCGGTTCATTGATTAATGTTTACTCGTAAATTAAGGTTTACTTTTAAGTATCAAGTTGTAACAGTAAATGGTTTTTGGTTTGTCTATGAATAGGTCAAAAAAAGTCAAAATACTTAGAAAAATTAACCATGTATAGAAAATTCAAATATTCAATTTTAGTGAAAAGTTCACGTATTTCCGGTTTTTGATTTTGAGTTATAGTATTTTAAAATAATTTATTTTGTTAAAAAGTGATTTTGCCTAAAAATTCTCATTTTTCTGTAATTTTTCATGGTTCTTTTTGACTACAACTAGTTTTAAAAACTAATTATAAATGTTTAACTTTTGACTTGCAAAAGTATCAATTAGATTCATATTAACTTCAGACAAGTTGCTGTATTAGGATATTGCAACATTTTTACTGCCGCAAAAGGTGTAATCAGATACAAAAAATAAAAAACACACCATTGTAATCACATTCTTAACTCTGTTCAAAATCTAAAAATTTCAACTAAACATGAGAATTCTCATTCCTCAAAGAGTTTTAAGAGTTAAGGATACTTACAGGATAGAGAAAGAACATATAACTTAGTTCTTAATTGGGGTCACCAGTTTCTACAGTAGCTTTGTTTAAGGCCCAGTCAATCAAATATCTCAATAATCTTTATATTCAAATATAATCTATTATTATTAATAATCATTGCTTAAATTGGTATTTAGTATTAATAGACTTCTATAGATATACATAAGTACATAATTTATTGTAAACTATGTTTTTATTTTTTGCAGGTATCAAGTGGTACTTATAGAATAAGAATTTAATCCTTTTTATGACAAAATCATGTCTGAATATGATGATGAGGATATGGAATATTCAGATCAGGATGATTATCAGAATGACTATGAAGATTATTACAATGCAGAACGTGATGTGATGAGTCCACCTCACAATCCTGATCCTGAATATTTTCCTGTTCAATGTCTTTCTGTTGATGAAGTTGAAAAATTTTTGAATGAACTAGTGGAACAATTATGTACTAGCATACATGTAACACCATCAATGTCAAAAGTCTTACTATATGAAAATAAATGGGCTGTTCAAGAAGTATTATGGAAATATGATGAAGATGCCGATAAGCTTTTTGTGGCTTCCAAAATGAAAACACTACAACCACTTTCGGTTAAAATTAAAAAAGATAAATTTATATGTCCAGTTTGTGTTGCACCAGTAACTGAAGAATTAGGAATCACTAGTTTAGCTTGTGGACATTGTTATTGTGATAACTGTTGGCGGGCTCATTTTGAAAATAAAATAAAACAAGGTATGAGTACTGAACTTTCTTGTATGGCATTAAATTGTGAATTACTTGTACCAGAAGAAATAGTTTTATCGACAGTTAATAAACCAATTTTAAGGAAACAATATCAACATTTTGCATTTCGTGAGTATATAAAATCACACCCTTTATTACGATTTTGTCCTGGTGCTAACTGTAATGCAGTTATAAAATCTAAAGAATCTCTTGCCAAAAAAGCTATATGTACTCAGTGTGAAACTTCATTTTGTTTCAAATGTGGAAATGACTATCATGCCCCTACAGATTGTGCTACTATAAAAAAATGGATTACAAAATGTGCAGATGATAGTGAAACAGCAAATTACATCACAGCTAATACTAAGGATTGTCCTAAGTGTAACATATGTATTGAAAAAAATGGTGGCTGCAATCACATGCAGTGTTTAAGCTGTAAATTTGATTTTTGCTGGATGTGTTTGGGAGATTGGAAAGCTCATGGCACTGAATACTATGATTGTTCTAAGTATAGAGAAAATCCTCAGAATGGTTCAGAATCTGCTAAAGCTCGTGAAGCTTTAAAAAAATATCTTCACTACTATGAACGATGGGAAAATCATTCTAAAAGTTTGCAATTGGAAAAACAAACTCTTGATAAAATCAAAGAAAGAATCAACAGTAAAGTAATGACCAGTAAAGGTACATGGATTGATTGGCAGTACCTATTAGATTCAGCTACTCTATTAGCCAAATGTAGGTACACTCTTCAGTATACATATCCATATGCATATTATATGGAAAATGGTCCTAAGAAAGAATTATTTGAATATCAACAAGCTAAACTAGAAGCTGAAATTGAAAATCTGTCATGGAAGATAGAAAGAGCAGAAACAACGGATAGAGGTGATCTAGAAAATCAGATGGATATTGCTGAAAAAAGAAGGGCTACAATGCTTCAAGATTTTTTCCAAATCTAAATAATTAATTTTAGGTACATTTTCTGAGTAAGTTAATGTAAAATTTTACCTAAACTTTTTTTTTACTATTCATGTATCTGTAATTGCTACTTTGATAAAATATATTAAGATTCTCCGTGTTAAATGTTGCTATTTTAAAGTATTAAATTATAAAATATATAAAAATTAAATAAATTGATAAAACTTGGTAATTCAATTACATTTTTTATATTCATTAGTTTTCTTTTTAAACATTTGTACCAAGTCACTAATTGGCTAATACAGTAAAACTTGGTTGACTTGATGTTGATAGGACTAGTAATAGAATTCCAGTACCCAAGAATTTGAGTTGTGCTAGAATATGATATATTCAGTATGTATAAATTAAAAATTCTTTTGATGGGCTATGGGTATACATTTAACATCAGGGAACACTAGTATGCTATTTACATTATGTCACATACTCGTATATTAGTGACTTTGCTGGTGTTGTAGCGCGGTCCGCGGTGTGATGAGTGATCAAAGAGGCGGTGAGAGAAACACATGCAGGCTTGAATTTAGGGGGGGTAGGGTGAGCCATTGTCCCCCGCCCTCCTGTAGAAACTGGGTGGCTCCTGGGCGATAATTTAGTATGAACTTTTTTTATGATATAGTCACTTACATTATTTAAGTTAATTATTAATTTTCCAAATTTAGTTAAATATTAATGTAATTGTGTAATATGTATATTTTTGTTTTTTATTTTTCAATAGGTATCTCATCATTATATCTTAGTTCATGCTTTAAGTTTGAATCATGTCGGGTGGCACTACTGAGTGCCCTCCCACATCTGTCATTCTCGATTTGTAAATACTATGTTTATATCAAAATTACTTAATATACTAAATTGCTGTATATATTGTTATTTTAATGAAAAAATAAATAAATAAATTAAAGTTTGAATCACGGGTTTGTTATCTGACATAAAGATAAATGAGAAATAATTATTGACGATGGTTGTATAATGTTAAACGCTCAATGTCAATAGGTACATATAACATACGATTTAGGAATTAGTTTATAGCACTAGTATAATAGAATTATATATAGTTACAAAAAACGGTAGTAATACATTTTATCATAGCAGAAGAAATTCAACAACTGTCAAATCATAATCATTACAAGAAGAATTCAGAAAACTCATAAAATCCACTCTATTTTATTATAATAACTTATAACCATTAACATTGATTATACAATATACAGATGGGCATTAGGCAATGCCAAAGGAATATTCATTGACGGTTAATTTCTGGCTGCTGCTATTGAGCTCTGTTGGCAGTTGCCAGCTGCTGTTACGAGGTCTGTCAGTCTTGGCAAGATGGTAGCTGTTGGTAACTGATATGCTGACTGCCAAGGTTCGCTCACACCCGCTTGCGTTTTGTGAAATGGAAATACTCATTTTAACAATAAACTTGGTGTCTGCTCCCACACAGCTGGTGAGAGTCAACTAACATTTAACAAACTGCCCAAGCTTTCGATAGACTTACTAACTGGCCAACTACACAATCAATGTGGGAGAATAAATAATTACTATGACAAGTGTATACTATTGCTGGGCAGACTCTGGTAAATATATACCATTGGCTATACATCAACAGTGACAAATGTTGGCCATGTACGTCAGTTGTGTATATAAATATTCAACGAATTTAAAAAAATTGTACAAAAATATGTATAATTAATTGAAAATACAAAAAATATTTTACTATAAAGAATTTAATGTCTCATATTATTTTAAAATAATCAATTTTAATACTCATCAAAAGTAATTTTTTCAAGACATACAAATAAGTCACATTAATGATTTTGTTTAGCAATTTTCGCTATTGATCACAGAATGGGCTGTGAATCATTTTATTAATTGCTGAATAAGTTCACCACCGATATCTTGATTTTTAATGATGTGTTTTCTTTCATGATAAATGATAATGTAGCTATGATTACTCAGATGTTCGATATTGAGTATGGTTTTCTTCCTATACTTCATCCCATAAATTATGCACATTGCTACAGATGCCTACATCTATTAAAACCCTACATACTTAAGTCATAAAAGAAATCTTTTACATCACTGATATGTGATATCTATACCATTAGAAATTTGAATTATCCTCAAAATATTAAACTTTACTACATTTTTGTACATGGTTGTTTAGTAAGAAATTTTATTGGAAAAAAGTATCAAGAGTTTTAAGTTAATCAAGTTTTACCAAAGTAAATTAATAATATTTAAATTAGACGAACAAAAACAGTTGATTTACAGTAGATAAATAAACAACTGTAATCAACATTACTTTTCATTTAAATAAAGTTTAAATTAGCAATTTAACCTGGTAATATTTTCAAAGCTTTCCAATTATTTGACAAATGAGCTAATTGCCAAACATCTTGACCATTTTTGTCTTTTACACTTAAATCTGAATCACGGTCAATAAGAGTCTTGATCACATCCAAATGAGTAAACATTAACACTGAAAAAATTAATGTACTTATGTAAAGTTAACCATGTTATAAACTGTAATATTATATTTATTTTTATTTATGAAATCGAACAAATTCCTGTTAATTATTTAATTCTGAACGGAGTGAAAAATGTGTTGATTTTCCAATGATACCTATGTGTTTTGTGTGTGTGTGTCATCCCGTTTGGAGCAGTAAAAATGTTTCGATTTCCTTATAAGGCAACTATTCCAAAAGGAAAGTGAATCTAGTTGGTATTTGGGCAAGTCAAAAGTGAAACATTTTCAATACTACTCAAAAACGTCGGGAAACCCCATAAAAAATTACTTAAAAACGGGCATTTTTACGCAAAACCACTTTTTGACAAATTAAATTAAACGCTATAACTCAAAAACTCTAAATACTTAAAATTTTCAGCAAAAGTTTTTGTGAGTGTTTTCTATACAAAGTTAAGTTTTTGGAGTATTTAATCTTTTTTTGAAATATTTATAGACAATTGAAATTTCGATTTTTCTAAGTACTTTTTTTATATTATAAAAAATTTAAATGTCAAAATTGCGATAGTTTGCAAGTTATTTTGTAATCAAAAATTCATAACATTTTTGGTGTTTATACTAAAGGTTCAAATTTTTATACAAAGTTACCCATAAGTTTTTTTTCAAAGTTATCAAAAAATGTCTACCAGACCTTCAAAAAAAAATGTTTATGACAGTCTGAAATTAAATGTTTACAAAATTGCATAAAATAACGATTTTAAATATTTGTTTTTATACAAAAACTAAAAGTCGTAGAATCTTGAAATTTTTTTTAGTTACTTAGATTGGCATTTTCTTTTAATAATTTTTTTCAAAATATTTTACTAAATTTTACGCACTTTAATATTATTTTTATACAATTGTTAAAAAAAAAATTTAATGGGACAAAATACTTGAAAATTTAATAGAAGATTTCATGGAAGTTGTTCTTTCACACTTTTTAATACCTAGTGTAGGCATTCATTTTATAGTAAAAAATTTCTAGGTAGATGATTCCTGTGAATTTTTATTTTCTGTCAATGATTTGTGAATAAGTAGGGTTTAGAACTTGTTGGTTGTTCATTGCATAACAGTCATAAATAAAATATTATTTGGAACATTTTTTACTGATACCTATTTAATACTGAAGTATTAAATACTTTGTGATTTATTAATATAATTTAAACAAATTTGTTTATTCTTTGAATAGGATTAATAAAAATATTTTTATTAATTTTTCTACCTAAATGAACAAATAGTTGAATAATTAGTAATATTTTATATCAGTACATAAAAAACAATACATTTTATAAGTAATATAACTAGTATTATCTTGCTTATATAATCATGAAGTAGGTATAAACTTAATTCTAATAATTTAATTTAAGTTAGGTATGTATGATGTATCTAAAGCAGATTTCTATCAAAATAATCAATTAAGCTTTTAATTATTACTTAACATTTACGATTTACCTGCTCTCATCAACGGAGTCCATCCTTTAGAGTCCACCGAGTTGACGTCACTCCATTTTTCTTCTAAGAGCATTTGGACCGCATTATTTTGTGACCCATCTACTGCGTAATGGAGAGCTGTTTTCGAGTTACTAAAAAATTAGTCATAAAAATTGATTGTTTTGATATTAAACATAGAAATACAGAAAGTATCCTTTAAGTATCCCTACAAATGTCCCGATTTTAAAAATGATTAGGAAAAACAGATAACATTATATGTTTGGAAAATATGTAATTCATTTATATGAGTTATTATAATTTATATAGGTTTAAATATTGTAGTGATCTCTCACTACAAATTTATTAAAACGGATGGGCCTCGCTCTACTGTATAGTTGAGAGTGGAGTGCACCTCGTTTATAGGATAGGTCATTATTACAATGGGTTTGTTAAATTTGAATGCAATGATAGGGATCATTGTATACGAAAAACGATTCTGAACGGAGTTATTATGTTGGTCTAAAATGGGTATGTAATAATGTAGTATTTTATATTTAAATTGAAATATAATGCAATTGTATGCAATTTCGTAAAAATTTTAATTTTCGTTCAGTCATAAAATTTTTTCCTCTAAGTCCGGTAGAAATTTTTTTAAAGATTTTTGAAGAGTAGCTTATGGACAATCTACTATCTAGTGTTAAAATTTTGAACCTTAAGTATGTACAGAATAAATTGTATGAATTTTTATCTACAAAATAACTTACAAATTATCGTGATTTTGACACATTTTATACAAATTTGAGCTTTATGGGCTTATAAAAAAAATTTGAGAAAAACGAGATATTTTTTAGTGACGATAAGTTTAACTTATTATAAACCTTGTATTAAATTTTCAAGAGTTTTCGGTCAGCCAATTAAATTTTATAGATGTCTAAAAAATTTTTTTTATAAAAATCAAAAATTTAAATTGTTTTTAAATAAGTCAAAATACATTGAAAACTTAACCATGTATAGAGAACGCCAATATAAAGATTTGATGAAAATTTCAAGTTGTTGCGGTTTTTGGTTTTTGGTTAGAGCATTTTAAAATAATGTATTTTGTAAAAACGTGATTTTGCGTAAAATTTCCCGTTTTTTCGTAATTTTTTTATCGTTTTTTTCGACGCATTCAATAAATATTGAAAAAGTTGTATTTTTGACTTGCCCAAGTACCATCTAAATTCACTTTCTTATCAGAAAAGTTGCTGTTTGAAAAAATCGAATTATTTTTACTGCCAAAAAAAGTGTCGTCAGACACAAAAATAAAAAAATAAAAACACATTATTGTAAAATCAATAGATCCATCACTCCGTTCAGAATCTAAAATTCCTACGTATAACGTTAGCATTGTATTATCAGGTTGCTTACAATCATAAAGAAGGTAAAATAAAATAAATCCATTTTTCGAATTATTACGTTATTTAATGACCGAATTATTATATGGTCTATATATACAATTCAGTAATATAACCAAGTTACTTTTTTAAAAAATTGTACCCAATAATTGTGCCCTATCTGTATTTATTTGTGTAGCTAATTATATGGTTTAAAGATGTAAAAAAAGTCTCCCGTTCTTAAAGATAGCCGATAGAGGCATTACAAACATGTCTTTTATAGCAGCATCGGCGTCATTATGAGCAAGTATTCTTATTACGTCACAATGACCATGGTAGGCGGCAGTCATTAGCGGTGTGATTTTGGTGAACATGTTTGGTAAATTCACGTCCGCTCCGTGCTCTATCAAAGCGAATACGATATCGTTGTGGCCTGCTGTGCAAGCTCTGGACAAGCCACTTTCTCCAAACTCGTTGTACACGTTGATGTCTTTAGCCCTTGTGTCTAAAAACTCTCGAAAAAGCAACGGCAAATTTTGATAGGCGCTGTGATGAAACGCGGTAATGCTTGGGCAGTGATCTATAGAGATACATATGTTGAATTTTTTTAACTCATTATTAGTGCAAAAACTGTTTACCTACTATTTATGTAAAATACACAGTATTTGAAGAATAGGTATTATTTGGTATGAAAGAGAAAGAACATTAATCTAGAAGATTATTACAGTGGTTTGGTCTTGCATAGCAAAGTTCAAATCTACCTGCTATTACGCATGGCAATGGCGGTAAAAAATAGGGAACCTGTGGAAGGAAAGACACGTTGAACGCCCTCGTCGAGGATATGGATGAGTCGTAAATGAGATAGGAAAGCTGAAAAACGTCCGATCTGAAATCTCTAATACAAAGATAACACTAGAAAATAAGAATAGCTGACAGGGAGAAGTGTTACGCGATGGTCCTAACTCCTAGTAGTCAATAGCTCTCAAGAAGAAATAATAAGAGAAATCACATCAAGAAATCAAAAGCTTTTAAAAGGTCTGTACCAATCTGTACTTATTAACACATTGGTCACAGGATAAATCATTAATTATTACTATACCTATTCAATTTCACACTGTTAATACAGGTTACTGGCTAGTAAATACTAATCTCGTAGTGGCAACATGGTAGTCTTATATGCCATATGGCTATATAGTAGTATATATACCAGATATTAAAGTTTTATGGTAAAAAATGGGTTTGATTGAATTTTTAGATTTCATGAGCACTGGTGTGGATTTAATTAATTTAGAATTCAAAATAATGAAATAATTTCTTACTTTTTGTAGTAATACTAGCAACTGCCGAAGTGGACATCGGACCATTAAATGTAATTGTCGTATCATTGAATTCCATGTGAAGTTTAAATTTATAAATGCGACCACCAGATAAATTATTAACACAGAAATATCTATGATAACCTCTAAAATTAAAAATATATATAGTTATTAACTATTAGGTATCTATTTATATTTAAGTTACAAGCACCATATACGTATTATAAATGTATAAGGTACCTAATAAAATTAGGTATTTTATATGAACATGTTTTCCGTTTCACCATTTTAGAAATACGACATCAATTCAAAAGAATGAGAAAATACAATGGGCCCTATATGATGTAGAATTCTAATAAATTAGAATAGGTAATCCATTTATTCTATACCCATTTTCTCATAAATTTTTTTTCAACATTTTAAATAATACTTATATAGTCATAAGAGTTAAAAAAATTGTAAACTAATTATATCAATTATTATTAATACCTAAATAAATAACAGAATAAGTACTTTTCACTTAACCTACATTTTTTAAGTACTATAAATTAGTTTAAATTGTTTTAAAATACTTGTGTGCTGTTTGCTGTGATGTCAATGATCATTGATCACTTAAAGTACCGCAATCGCACGATGACAGTAAAGGACGACAGTCGCTATCGTATTAATCGTAATACAGCTCACACAGAAGCACAGATTATATGAATATAATCTGTGACGGAAGTGTCACCAAAGAATAGATAAAATCAAAATTATAATAGCTGTGGTGCGACTGCGGCTTGAGGCTAACATAGTAATATGTTTGTACGAGTTAAGAAAAATATATCACTCATAGAATAGACGAATTGTTCATAGTTCATCTAATCGGTGGAATGTATAGATTAACCATAAATAAAAGTTTTATTCTTCATGGGATTAACCTTAAAATAACTTCGACCGAGAAATCTGGTACATTTTATATAGCCGTAATTACACTTCACGTACGATGTACAATTTTGACTTCAATAAATTTTAGAATTGCTTATTTGTACCTATAAATAGTGACCCATTGTTGACCATTTTCATTCATATCCAATTTGAACAAAGGATCTATATTTTCTTGTGGCTTGTTCCATTTTAATCGGACTGATCGACGATCGACATTTGATAATTCTAAAATTAACTATAAATAATAACACGATTTATTGATTAGAGATATCTACTGGAGAGCACTTATAAGTTTAAGTTAATTTTAAAAGTTAAATTCTGTGTGTCTGTGATTTACGTACTTAGTCGATATTTTTCTTTTCAAGATTATCAGATTTCGTAAGGATTTTTCTGATCTATAAACGTTTTTGGGAGAGATAGTGAATAAGAAATTATTATCCTTGAAGAGAAAAAATATCGAGTAGCGTTCTACGTTATTTTGTTACGAAATTAAATAATGGGGTAATTATTTCCATGAACATATATATATATATATATATAAGTACCTAGTTGAGATGTGTGTATTTAAAATATATATATAATATATTAAAATAAAATATAATATATATATTATATTATATATAAAATAATATATATAATATATTTTAAATACACACATCTCAATATATATTTTAAATATCAATTTCACAGTTAAAAAGAATAAAGTGAATTAAATTATTATTAAATTATTATTTAATTCTCATTACAATTATTATTAATTGTATAATTCACATCATCAGATAATATTTATTAAATAATAATTGTTAATTTATCATCTGATTTTGAAATTTTAACTTTTCCTTTACAATAATTCACGAAAAATGGCATTTTCGAAAAAAGTGGTTTACCTGGTTGTTGTTCTAAGCCTTTCAATTTCTATTTAGTTTTATACCATAGTATTGTGAATGAGTTATTGTTTATGTGCAGATTTTAAATCAATGTTAAGATCGCCTCCAAGAATAATTGGTATTTTATTAAAACACCACTTAAATATTTAATAATTATCAAATATCAAAGTAATATTTTAATTTAAACTTTAAATTAACTAAAAAATACTTACCTTAAAAGTCATTTAAATAGTTATTTAAAAAAATTATAATTCCAAAATCATCAAATTCAAAGTTAATTTCTTTAATTACTTCTATATTTTTTCAATAAAATTTACAAAACCACTCATAACTCTGGGAGTAATTTTTGTTTGTTTCCTTAGCAACCATACTTCAATAAGATTGTTATCAATTATTTTCACATAAAAAAACGGATGAGCCTCGCTCTGCTGTACAGTTGAGGGTGGAGTGTAGCTCGGTTATAGGATAGGTCATTATTACAATGGATTTGTTAAATTTGAATGCAATGATAGGTATTATTGTATGCGAAAAACGATTCTGAACGGAGTTACTATGTTGGTCTAAAATGGGTATGTAATAATATAGTATTTTATATTTAAATTGAAATATAATGTAAAAATATGCAATTTCGTAAAAATTTTAATTTTCATACAGTCATAAAATTTTTTCCTCTAAGTCCGGTAGAAATTTTTTTAAAGATTTTTGAAGAGTAGCTTATGGACAATCTAGTGTTAAAATTTTGAACCTTAATTATAAACAGAAAATTTTTTATGAATTTTTAACTACAAAATAACTATTAATTATCATGATTTTGACACATTTTATAGAAATTTCAGCTTTATGGGCTTATAAAAAAAATTTGAATGAGACGATCTCCGATTTTTTTGTTACGATTAGTTTAACTTAATATATACCTTGTATTAAAGTTTTACGAGTTTTCGGTCAGCCAATTGAATTTTATTTATGTTTAAAAAAAAAATGTTTACAAAAATCGAAAATTTAAATTGTCTATAAAGAAGTCAAAATACTTTAAAAACTTAACCACGTATAGAAAACGCCAATATAAAGATTTAGTGAAATTTTCAAGTTGTTGTGGTATTTCATTTTTGAGTTAGAGCATTTTAAAAAAATGTATTTTGTAAAAACGTGATTTTCCGTAAAATTTCCTGTTTTTTTTGTAATTTTTTTAAAAAGTATTGAAAAAATTGGATTTTGACATACCCAAGTACCATCTATATTCACTTTCCTTTCAGAATAGTTGCTGTTTAAGAAAATCGAAGCATTTTTATTGCCCCAAAACATGATGACAGACACAAAAAAAAATAATAATAATAATAAAAAAAAAAACACACATCATTGTAAAACCAATAGATTCCATCACTCCGTTCAGAATCTAAAAAAAACTAACTTAGTTGAGAGTAGAATTTATATTCTAATCAAGTACATACAGATACAATGAATGATTTGAACATAATTTAAATTGTTTGATGTAAGTGTCTTATCCAAAAATAAAAATAATTTCATATTTGAAAATATAAAAATGTTTTCTAGATGTTGAACATTTTAAAATAATTAAATCAAAGTATATAAAATGTATATTGAAATCAAATGAAATCTGAAACTAAGTTTAAAAATTAGTATAGGTTTAATCTGAAATTTTTAGATTCTATGTGAAGCAATAAATATATTTACTTTTAAAAGTTTTTAATTAAATTTTTTCTATGTTATATTTTTTTGAATTTTGTTTCATAATTTTACAAATAAATAATTTCAATTTTTTTTTACTGATTTCTTAAGAAATTAAAACTGAAAGAAATATTAAATTTAAGAAAAAAACCTATTTGTTTTATGTTTAAATTTAAATATATATAAATTAAAATTAAATAATTCTGAAGGACAAAGCCTTGACCAACAATTTAATTCATGAGCACTAACAAAATGCTGTTTATATGGTTACTCAAAATCACAATTTGAATAAGAAAATCAATGATTGCTTTCAAATTTAAACATAATCTTTAGAAGTCCCAGCATATATCAAAGGTTTATATTTAATATTAACTATTAATATTATTACTAATATAACTTAAGCATTATAACAGTAAAAATATACATTTATAGAATTAATATATATAATTTATAAACAACAAAAAATATAATGATTGGTAACTCTAAAATGAATTAACAAAAATAATTACTCTGCACTTTTTTTTTACAAATTTGTTAATCATAACATTTGTGATGTAGAACTTTGGCTACAATAAATAATTGAGGCAGTGAAATTTAGAGCAGCTGCTAAAATGAATACTGGAAACCAACGGCCATGTGATGCAGTTACAAGTTCTGCAGTCAAAGGACCAGACAGTATACCTGGTATGGTGGCCTAAAAATTAATTTCACTTAAATAAAATATCATTTAACATAAATTGTATACCTACATTTTTAGATTAAATTGTTATTAAAATTCAGTAAGAATAGTATACTACAGTTGGTAATATCCTTAATTTTCATGTTTTAGAATTATGTGAGACTTAAACTTTGGAGTATTTTAGAGCCTAAAGTATCATAAATTAATTTTTATATATTTTTTTTTTTATTCACAGAAGAAAGACTGTACATATATACACATAAATATACATATATAATATACATAAATGTATACAATTATCAGTTAACAATTAACAATGGTAGACAATTGATAAAATTAATCACCTGATAGGGTAGCGGTTCACAACTTTTTTAACCTGTATACTACTTACACATTTTGAAAAATGTTCACTAAAATTGATAATAATTTTTTTAAAATGTGTATTTTAATGGTTGTAAGTAAATTTAAATGTCTGTAATGCATTAAAATTTGGTTGAATTTTGTTTTCTACTCAAAATGAATTAATGTTTCAAATACTGAAAGATTTGATACCTAATACTCTACTTCAGCGGTTTCTAAACTATCCATTGTGGTACCCCAAAACCACCACGAGCCTATTCGAGGGGCACTGCAGCCCATATGAAAATACAACTACAGTAATATATAGGAAGTTCTTATCGTGGTAGTCATCTGGGGCACCGTGATTAAAATTTATCGAAAGGCACCACCTCGAAAAAAGTTTAGGAACCACTGCTCTATTTGATACTTGTGAGATAAAAAATGACTTTGCATACTACCTATGAGAGCTTTCTGCGTGTCACAGGTTGGGGACCGTTGTTTACATTAATATTATTTCTTCTAAATTTTTTGAGAATAACACAGAATTTCTTAAAAGTTATGAAAATGAGAGTTAATGTTGATTTTGAAAATTACTTATTCTAACTAAAGAGGTAATTAAAATTCTGAGCATAAATGGAAATATTACCCTTCTCATATAATGTGGTTTTAGATTGATACTCGGAAGCAATAAATAATGCGCCAAGAACTGGCTTTAAAATTCAAATAGCCATAAAATCTATTTTTTGTATACAATTTATTTATAAATATACATTACCAAAGTATTTGATATTGAGAATGTAATACCAGCATGATTAGGAGCTACTTCAGCATGATTACTTAAATGTCCTGCTGAATTACAAGCACATAATCCCATTGATATAGAAATGAAGCTATAACATGAAATAATTATACTCAGTATATATATATATACACATTGTTTTGGAGTGTTGTTGGTATATATTAATGTCTTACATTATAGCTGGAGCCAAACTTTTTACTGTACAAAACAAAAGTAAAAATACAGCTGGTCCGACTAAACCTATAGTAGTCATAAGTCGCCGAACAGACAACACTGACCATCTATTATCAATTAATTTGTCAGCATAATTTCCTGCAACTAATTTAGATAATGGTTAATTTATTTTTAATAAAATTCATTATTGACAATGAATACAAATTACTATAAATGTTTTCAAATAAATAATTTTGATTTATTGAAACGTTAAACAAAATATTTATTTTATCATATATTACTTTATTATTTACAATCATGATAGTTTTAACTTACCAATACCAAATATTGAATTGAATAGGTATGGAACAGCTGTTAAACTAATACTTTGTAAATTAGCATCTAGGTAACGCAAATAAGTAGGTAGCCAATGCATAATTATGTAATTAGACCAATTCATCGCAAAGTGAGCTATATATATTGCCCATAAGGGCCAATGCATAAAAAATTTTTTCCAATGTAATCTTATACTGGAACTCTAATTTAAAAAAATATATTTCATATAAGATTATATAATACATACATTTGACTTTAAGTATTACCTACCTAAAAAGTTATTTAAAATAATAAAACTTACTTGTGGGATAACAATTAATGGAAGTTCATCATACTTTCCATAATCTTTTTCTGAATATAATGAAATCCAAATAAGTGACCAAACAATTCCAATTGAACCAAATAAATAGAAGCTAGTTTGCCACATTAAATGTGGACATATCTACATAAGAAATAGTTTTTTATTTACATTAATATGTAACAACTCTAATGATTTGGTCAAACAATTATATATTGAATTAACTAATTTGAACAATTAGTATTTTGTTAATTAATAAAATTACTTACCACAGATGCCACTGTTTGGCCAACAGAACCTGCAGCCACTAAGTAACCAAACGCACTTGAACGTTCTGTAATTGCTATGTTGTTAGCAAATATATGAAATATTGTTGGTAAACCTATATATAAATAGTTTGTTTGATTCATCATCACTTCAAAAATAAATTTAAAAATTAATTGGTAAAATATTTTACCTAACCCTTCACCAAATCCAGATAACACTCGACAGAACATCAGAGCAAATGTATTATGGGAAACCCAGGGTGTTACAACAGTTGAAATTGACCATAAAAACACAGAAAGTAATAGAATTACTTTGCCACCAAATTTCTGAGCAGCACAGGCCCCTACTACCTTGATAAATAACAACAAAGATATTGTTGAAAATTTGTTATAAATTGACAATAAATTTATTTATTTTTATTACTTGACTACTTAAATAACCAAATGCAAATGCTGATAATATCCATCCTTGCCAATACATTGTCCATTTGAAATAACTTGTCATTGGTATTATTGCAATAGGCATAATAACTCTGTCAGCAGCATTTATAAAATTAGCGATGGAACATAGTACCACTACACGAGTATGACTCATTTTAGGAGACATATTTTATGTCTAAAATTAAGATAGATTATCCAAATGAATAAGTATATCATAATTTTCAAATCATACATTTTTAATACACCAGGATATGGTTTTTAGTTTTTTATTAACTACATCTTTACATTTTTCAAACATAGTGAAGATTTATGATTTCAATCAATTACAATATACTTAAAAATCATGGTTCAAAAATAAAAATAAATTAACAACATATAAAGATCAAGTTGTACTTTAAAATTTAGACTACTTTTGAAAGTAACGAGTAAAATTGATTGTTTTAAATGAATATAACCGAAAACAAAAATGCACAAATACTAGTAATAAATAAAACTATAGAAATAGTAGAAATACTATACATTATCCAAAATCCAAATGCCAAATGGACACAAACAATTGAATGATAAAACTTATCAGTATTTCCTTATCAAAAAAAAAAAATTTATATTGACATACCTATCACAGAATAATGCATTCTGTGTACCTATAATAATTTGTATAAACACTATAAACAGATAATAATGAGATTATAACAAAATATCATGTAAATATAATCTTTGTAATAATTTTAATCTTATTAGTTGACAAATGGTAATTAATCAGATTCATCGCTTATTAGCTGGTGAAAACATTTTTCTTTGTCAAAGACTCAACGTAAAGATTTAATATGAGTACATTAGCTCCAAGCAAGTGTACGGTTTATGTTTCAAATCTTCCATTTAATTTGACAAACAACGATTTACATAAAATATTTGAAAAATATGGAAAAGTCGTTAAGTAGGTATTAAAGTTGTACAAAATGTGTAAATTTTTTTATTTTCTGAATTTATTGTGAGGAAAATAATTATATTCTATATTTAACTATTAAATAATTTATTAATACCATTGTATCAATAATAAGTGTTTAATCCAAGTGTTAAGAGTTCATCTTGTTGTTTTACTATTAAATTTAAAATTTAAATTTATTCTAAAAAATTAAATCCTTTACTTACTTTAGTCATACTTAATAGAGAAGTTTATTGTTAATTATCTCTCAACTGCATTCTTTAAACTTTCTCAAATTTTACTTTAGTCTTCACCGATTGTTCCATTTCTCCTTTATCTGTTAGTTTTGATTACATTCTACAATTATACATCTTGTCAATGAATCTTTCTCCTTTTCCTCTACTTAATGTTGTCACATTAGAAGCTCCCAAAATAATTTCTATTTTTACCCACAGCAAATTTCACATTGTCCGATTCGAGATTCCTTATTCTGCCTACAAGAATTTTTCTATAACTTCTTCAATTCCCTCCCCACTTCCATTTCGTTAGTATCAGACAACTCTTCAAACTCAAAAGGTTCAAGGTACAATTTTGGGTCTTTTGGATATTAAAGGCAATAAAGTCACAGACTCATCAGCCAAGTGCAGAGCCCAACTTAGGAATTTTCAGGCCCGGGTCTAATTTTTTGATGGGGCCCCAAAATTAATTATCTTCTAAATTATTTGTTTAAATTATAAATTCAGTCTTTTTTTATTTTAAATTTATTATATAAGATTATAAATAAATTATTCCATAAGTCTATAAGTATGTAATTATTTAATATTGATTCATATAAATAAAACGTTAAAATCAAAAATATAAATATAAGTAAAGAAGTGTAGATACAGATGATACAGTTTTTAATTTGAACCAATGTTTATGGATATATATCATGTACAAGTCAATGTGGTAATGCATTTTTCAATATGGTCAATATAAATAAAATATAAAATAAAAAATTTACATGATTTAGAATTTAAGACAATGGTTTTTTTCTCTAGATTTTAGTTCACTAAACTTCTGAATTAGATTTGGAAAATCAAGTGTGTTAGTTATTTACCTTTCAACAGATAGACATACATTAATCATAATGATAAAATGCTTTTGACCAACTTTACCTTAAAACTTAATAGCTTATTTTATCGAATAGATAATAATTTTAAATTGCATTACGGTACGTGACTAATTTGTTTTGTAAATAGTAAATGTCTAACAAAACTACGTTAGCAATAATACCATAACATGTCACATTGTCCCATTAATACTTAATTAAATATCATCAGGGGACCGGTGCCCCAAATAATATCGGGGCCCGAGGCTGCAGCCCTCCTAGCCCCCCCCTCCCAAAAGTTGAGCTCTGGCCAAGTGTTTGGACTTATACAATCCTTTCCCCATTTGTATCATCTAAACCAATAGTTGTCTTATTTTAGAGCATTGTACCTATAAATTATGGCTAAACCAATGGAATAACTTACTTTTTAATTACGCCCCTTAGTAAAAACACATCTCCTACACTATACATAATTACTATTTTAAGTGTATTGTAGTTTAACATTGAACTCCCCCTAAATTTCAGGCATATAACTACTATATTATTTTCTTATCAGCTTGTCATTATTGAAAAAATTATGTTTCAATAACAGTAATAAAAATAATTAATAAACTACTTTTCGCTCACATTAACCAATTATTCTATATAAAGAAATATGGATAAAGATCATACTCATATATATATTTGTTTTATATATTAAATCAACAAATTATACAACATTAATATAAAAATTTAAAAATATTCACATAAAATATAAATTATAATATATAAAATTAAATAATGAATAAAAAATTACCCTGGATAATTAGACTATTCAAAATTAATTTTATTTTATTATACTAGAGTTACTATAGTGAAGGATAAAATATCTCGTCAAAGTAAAGGAGTGGCTTTTGTATTATTTCTTAATCGAGATGAAGCAAATCTTTGCGTTAAATCTACAAATAAAGTACAAGTAATGAAAATATTCATTCTATTTTTGTTTGGAAAAACAAGTATAAAATTCATGTTTCAGATGTTTGGACGTACAATAAAAAGTTCTATTGCAATAGATAATGGCCGTAGTACAGAATTTATTCGAAAACGTCAATATACTGACAAAACTTGTTGTTATGAATGTGGCAAAGAAGGCCACCTTAGTTATAAATGTCCAGAAAATTGTTTGGGTGAACGACAACTACCACCTAAAAAGAAAAAAAAAAAAAATTTAAATAGTAAAGTATGATGAATAAAAGTAGTTATATTTTGTATAAAAACTAAATTATTTATTTTCAATAGAATCAAGAACCATATTTGAGCTCGGATGATGAAACAAAATTTTATGACAAAAGTGAAAGAAATATTATGGAAAAAAACAGTGATGAAGAAAAATGCAGTAAATCTGAAATGGAGACATTAAGTGTAGTAATACAAGAAGAAGTAACCAATATTGACTATAAACATATAATAAATATAAATAAAATAAAATAATGTAAATATTGGTATTTTTTTTTTCTATTTCAGCTAGAGAAAAATGTTGATGATAACAAAGTCAATTTTCAACACAAAAAAATATATCGTAAGAATGCATATTTCAGTGATGAAGAGGAACTTACAGATTAATAACTTAACAGATGTATTTTTTTTTACATAACTAAGTCATATGTATTTTTACATTCTCTATAGTGTATTATTATTCTTTATTATCTTACAATTCATTTACGTTGAGTAACTTCACAAGTTTGTTCATTGGGCTCATCAAATTGACACTGTGATTTGTCTGTAAACTTAGGAACATCAATTGGAAATACTTCATAATTTGTAGAAGAACTGTATTGGTTATGAATTAATGATTTGAATTCAAATTTCTTCAATTCTTTCATTAAAAACTCTATAAAAATTAAAATTAAATAAATAAAAAAAATTTATTAAACTTGTTTAATATTATTAATCTTAACTGTTTGATTTTTCAACTTCAAGTTTTTGAATTTTCCAAACAATTACATCATAGCGTCCTTTACATTTACTAATATGACTACGAAATTCTTCATCTAACTTTCCCAAACGGTATAATATAGAATAACTATTTTCAATAATTTCTTTAGTTGATCTCAAAAGATCAGTATCAAAAGATTCCTTTTCTAATACATATAAATTGCACACCACATTACATATTTGACTATATATACATATATAAGCTATAGTGAAATTTACCTTTTTCATAAATATTGAATATTATGTATAAAAAATGTATTGTTAATTCTATAAAAGATGAAGTACAATCGCATGTTTTATTTGGTATTTTGCACATCCATCTTGGTATATGTGTATTGTTTAAGAGTATATTCACAAAATATAAATAGCTTGCAATAAGATGATAGCTATGTTTAAGGAGTTTTAGTTGAAGACAGAAGACTTGTAAAACACATGTTCCTATAGTTTAAATAGTTAAATTAATTTTAAAACAAATAATGAGATAATAAAAGTTTATACCTGTTGTAAATGTACCAACTCTTTCAGATAAAATAAAAGTCTTTGGACCTAAAACACAATTTTACAGTACTTTTTATAAATCTGTTTTAGGTAATTTTTAATGATGACAAACTTAGTATTATATAAAAAAAAAGTATGCCTAAATGTTTTTGTGATCTCTTATAATTTTAAACTTTGTATATTAAAATATATGTTAAACCCATTTATTAATTCATGGGTCAAGTGAACATTTTAATAATTAATAATAATAACAAGATATTTATAATATTATCTATGCAAATTAAAATGTTCTGTTCTTTCACTCTTTGGTATACGAGTATATCAGATTACCTAATTTTACTTTCCATCATATACTTATTTCTGGTGGTGCACTCCATATTTCCTCTCCCAACTAAGATAAAATATTTTTAATACTAATTAATGAATGAACTCTATAATCTGAAGCAAAGTTCTTTAAACTTGTTGAAATTATAAATTACCAAATAATTATATTTTTTGTGTGGAACCCCTTTGAAAAATTAACATTAATAAAATAAGTAATAAACTATTAACTTATCAAAAGCGGGTAGACAAAACATCTAATGTTAAAGTAGATCTTTATTAACAGCAGATACAAAAATATTTTTTCTCACTGCTGTTATCATAAAATGGTTGAATGTTATAGAATTTTCAGTTTTAAATAGCTTTTACCAGGTCTTTGTAGAATCTTTGTGAGGTATTCAGAAACCCCAGGGGTCCACGGAACACAGTTTAAGATACTGAGATATAGATACTCCGATTTAAAATGTAAAAAAAAATAATTTTACATTTAATCACCCCATTTAATTTTAAATAATGCCTCTAATCCTACACTCATTTTAAGAATTCTAAGTTATTAACAAACAATAATTGTAACATATTACAGATTAATAAATTTACCTTTATTTTAGTATATTAACATATACTTTTATAAAATTTTTAATGCATATTTATTACAGTAAAAAAATTTTATTTTGATGAATAATAATAAAAGTTTTAAATAATTAATATAAATATAGTATTTAACTAATTTAATTTTGAAGCTACAATTAATTGAATAGAATTTTAAGTATTTAAAAATAAAATATTCAATGTAATATCAAATAAGTTATTTAATTTTAGTATTAATTTTGTAATTAATTTAACTTACAAGATACTTGACATAAGTTGTCTGTTATCACTGGGTATATAGAAACTTTACTTAGTAAATTTATTAGTTCTTGTACTATTTCAATACAAGGTCGACAGAATACTACTTCTTTTATGATATCAAAAATTTCTAATTGCCTAAAGAAATTAATAATAATTATATTAAAATGAAACATAAAAATTTAAAATTACTGTTACTTACTTTTGTTTTGGTACTTCCCAGTTACAATTGCAAATATTTGTTAAAAATTTTATCAGTGTTTTAATTACAGAAACATATTCCAGAGTTAGACTCTACAAATAAAACAATATAAATAATAAAATATCAATAATTTAAAAAATAGAAATTACTTGTGAACCAATTATTTGTAAAAATTGTACAAATGTTTGAAATATGTTAGTATCATCCATAATAACTTTTGGAATAATGTCAGAAATAGTGGTCAATTCTGATAGACACTCTAATAAATGGGAAAATTGTAAATCAAACCTAGATAAATAATTAATATATGAATGCTAATATGTAATAATTATTGTAAATACGGGTTTTTTTACGTTGAAGAACATGGATTCCTTGAATTTAAATAGCTATAAACTAGTATTTTTTCCCTTTTGACAAAATCAGTATTATCTAATTTATCTTGAATTGTTTCAATTGTAGATTCTAAAATATGTTGACAACTTTCAAATAACTGAAATAAATTGAGTAAAGAATACAATACAATTTAACAAATCAATATAATATGATATATATGTTTATAATCATTTACTAGTATAATTAATGAATATGATTGATATTCGTCCATGGTTTCTAAAACTATCAATTTGGCTAAAATTAAATGACATTCTTGTATTGTACTAAAATTTTTTAAACCTATTACACAAAACAGTGTTTTTAGTAATATGAATAATATAATATTTCACATTTAAACATAAATATATATTTTTAATACCTTTAATATTTTGTTGATAATTAAATGAATCTGGGTACAAACATTTTTTTAATTTTTCATAAGGTTTATTTATTTCTGGATAATTACTTCTTGTAATTGTATAATATTCATTATTAATGGTTTGTAACGTTTGAGTTGATACATTTTTTTTTATATGTTCTGAAGCATTAAGTCTAAATATTTTTTAAATGAAGATAATTTTTAAATGATTTAAATATTTAACTTACAATAATTTAGAGTTGCTCCCAGTTTTCATACAACTAAACGATACATTTTTTTGAGGAATAATTTTGCTAACATTAATGTTCATTTCTTTTATTTTATTTTTTAGAGCTGTCAATTCTTGTTTCTATTAAAAATAATATATTGTTTAAGGGATTGCAATAATTATTATAAATTACTTACTTGGAATTTAAGCTCAGTTTCTTTACAGTCGATAATTTTTTTCATGGTTTTAAATTTATCATCTTTTTCTTGTTTAGTATTACTTAATTGAATTTCCAATTGGTTTATTTTCATTTTTAAATTTTTTATTTCACCTTCTCTTATTTGGTGATCTATTTGTTTTGCTTGACCTTCAGATTGAACTAAAATATAATGTAGTTTATTAAATTTAATAACAGTAATATCATTATATTAAGATATTTAGGTAATTTAAAATTTAACTTCTTAACTTTAAATTAATAATAGTTTATGTAAACTTCTAAAATTAACAATCTTCTTTAAAAATGTAATTAACATATATACTTTAAATGGACTCCAGGACACTGTAATATAAAGTGTAATGAGGAAGTAGACATAGCAGCCTGAAATTCAACCAAAAACCCCAATAGAAAATCAATTTCTTTGTCATCACTAGTTTCCATACACAAAAATGTTGATAAATACTAGAGTCATCAATTAACAGATAACAAATTAAGATTGTTAAAACATACAGTCAAAACCCAACAGTTTAAGACACAAAGAAGTGATTTTAAATAGAAACAGAATTAGTCACATGGGGGTATAAGATCTAAGATTACTTTAAATAAATATAAACTGTATGATTCTTCAAAAGATTTCATGATGTAACTATAAAATAAACATTTACATTTTAAAAAAATATAAATAAATTTAATGTCAACTTTATTACCAATTTATTGAATTTTCTACTTTCAATCATTTTTTCAAACATATATTTAGAAGTATAGCAATAAGAAATTCAATTAATTTGCTTTTACATGATACACAATTCATTAAATAATATTATTTGGTTTAACATTCCTTCAGTTAGTATTTCAATTACGAGAATATTTAACTTTACAAGTATATATTAAATTACATTTATTTCAAAAATATGGTAGGCAGAAATAAAATTCATAATATACAATTATAATTAAAATAATTATTTACAATAATAAACTACAAAATGACTAAAAAAATATTTTTATTTAAACATTTACTAGATAGCACAACCAATAAAAAACCTAAGCTTTACTCAACTTGTATAATTGATATTAATTAGTAATTACTAATTACTTATAGAATATTTTAATGTAGAGATAACTCACCAGGAAAATGTGATTGAGACGCTAAAGTTTCCATGTTGCCAATAGAGGTAACTTCATCGTAAGTAAAATCATCACCCCAAATATCTTCTGAGCCATGAGGTGGTTCTGTTCTTGACCTTTTACTCATATTTTTTAAGAATAATTTATTAAATTTTCAAATAATAACAAAAATATTCATACTTCAAATTTCAAATAGTATACTTTTTGAACGAATGTTTTTTTTTAAAAATTGATATCACTTATCAGCATTCAGCAATCACTTTTTAAAGTCATGTAACACGGTTCATAAATATTATCAATTTTGTAATTCGATTATCATATTTAACTAACCTAAATGTATAATGTATTAATAAATAAATCAATTATTGTAAGTTATTGTTAAAACTTTCCAGCTAATAGTAATTGCAAAAGCATCAAGTAAATAGTTTTTTCTAATAATTTCAAATTTTTTGACCAATAAATAGTGAAAATATTCAAACTATTTTCATGAAATGTCTGTTTACAAGGTCCATGAACCATATGATTATTATATAGTCTTTGGGAAATTCATTATAACAAAATGCAAATGGCTGGCGCACCAGACGTAATGTTGTAATGGTTTATTAGAGAATGTTTATTGTTTCCGGGCGTATATTCGCTGTTCTTAAGTGCGATTTTGGTGTCTTTCGATTAGTCCGTATGTAAACATTCATTCGTTGTGACCGTTTGGGTAGTGTGCGTAAGTTTTAATGTGAAAATGTGCTGACACACTTAATGGTACCGTAGTAGTGCCGACAGCGTATCATGACAAAGGATTGTATTGGTATCCTGTGCGCCGCCGACACCTGTGAACTCGACCGTCTTGTAATGATCAGGGTATTATCGTAAGTTGACATGTTATATCTAAGTACTCGGCCTAGTTAGTGTTTATTGAAAAATAAAACAGAGCAACAATATTATAATGAAAGGAGTCCGTATCTGATATCGCGCAAATGCGACCAGTCATGCTACAGGTATTGCTTACGGCAATGCTTTGGCTCCTGGTGTCTGACAGCAATGCGCAAAAGTTCGATCATGACATGGGTGTATTAGACAGACGGGTGTTGACTGATGGTGTGGACTATGAGGTGTTTAACAAGACCCTAGCATCCAAACCAGGTTCGGCTTCTCGGGCTTCTCGCACAAATTCATCACAGCAACAGCAACATGTAACAAGTCCTACAAACCGTCTAATACCTGCGTACAATCCACCTGATAGACATACCTTTACTCCACCATTACCCCCAGAACGATTCAACCCATTTGCTGACAAACCTACACTAAGGGGTAGTAATTCGGAAAAGACACTACCACCTCGACGGCCTGGAATGGTGCAAACTAAGTTTGAAAAAGAATTCATTCCCATTAGACCTGTAGATGTACCAGTTGCCGATACCAAAAAGAAGACTATTAATACACCTAGTTTAAATAAGTCAAGAGTACCAGAATCTACATATTCAGAGCCAACTAGTACTACGGCAGCTAATGGATTTAAAGGTCTTAATGATACTTATAGTATTGTGGTACAGCAAGTTCAAAATTTGTCAAGTCCAATTGTTTTTAGAATTTTGTCTGATGATACTGGTAAAAAGATGGATGGATTATTGAGTAATATTAAATCGAATTTTGACCAAGATCTTAAACCATCCCGAACTGTTAAACAAGAAGTTCCCAAACCCATACAACAAACTTCTCTGCCAATATTAACCACATCGTCATCACAAATATTTGAAACATCATCAGAAGAAACCACCGAGAATGAACCAACAATATTTAAGGAGCAACAAGTAACAGATTCAAAAAATGATATTATACCTGATTCACGACCAGAAATAGTTTCTGTGCCAGATCGCCCTGAACTTAGAGCAAGGTATCTTCTGGGAGTTTTTTGGGATGTTCATGTTTATCTAATTGCTACACTTTTCTTGATATTAGTATTCTGTTCAGTGATTAGTATAGCAAGGATAAGAGCATTTAAAAAGTTATTAACATGTGGTTATTTTGTGACCATACATGGGTTATTAATAATTATAGGCTGTGTCAGAAGTGCTTATTTATTATATGATCCATACAATGTAAATAAAATATTATCCAATGAGATGTCTGGATTGGCTCTGAATATAGTATTTCCACTTTTGTTGACTGTGTATTCAGTTTTATTTTTGTTTCTGTTGCGTGCCACTGATGTGAAAACTATTTTTTATAATCTACAAAAATCATCATTGCTAGCTATTTTCATTGGTTGCTATATGAGTTTTTGTATTATTGTATTGTTTTATTCTGAAGCTCATATACTTTCATTGATATCTAAGTGCATTTACATTTTGTTGTGTGTGATACTTGGAATAACATATGTATGCCTGTATAGATCTATGACAAATGCTTCCTTAAGGAAACATGGAACTATATTTGGAGCTAGTTTCCATGAACATCGCCCTACTTTGGCTCATTCAGTACGTGTGACATTGGCAACTAGTATGTTGAGTCTTCTGATGGCATCAGTTCAATTATATGGAATGGTTGGTGGTTATGAAATGCTAGGAAAAGATCAACCAAATCCATGGTTATGGTGGGGTTATCAGTTTTCTGTTCGTGTGATTGAGATATCATCATGTTTTTTGATATTTTGGGCATCCATTCAACCCTTAAGATATACTAGTGAAAAAGAAGCTCAAAATCAATCTGGCTTAACATTGTTCCCTTGTCGTGGTACTGTTTCCCGGAATGATCCACCATCAGATGACATTTATCCAGCCATCTGTAGTGCCAATCAAGCTGTACACAATTATACTTTGCGTACGGGTAAACATATATATGATGATACATATTCAATGGGTGGTCCACCACTGGCAAACCATCAGCTATTTGCACACACTACTGAAAGGAGATCATTAAAACGAATAGATGATGACTCAAGAAGTATGTACGCATATGCTGAAAGAGCAGCCATACAACCTTCACCGTCCATGTTAGTTGCTGAAAATGGATTTGTTAGGTTTAGATCACTAGCCGATGAACGCAATCCAGAAGATCACATGTATCCGATCAAAATTCATCATCACAGGGATAACTGTTGTACTTAATTAATAGACCCTAAATAAGTTGACTACTTTTTTATTTTTTTATTTTTGTACATAGAATATTTATGTAATATTTTTTTCTGTTTAAATTTAATGTGTTCCTTTAGCTTAAACAACATTCCATTGTATAACAATTTTCGTTTCTTATTACCTATTATTACATTTTTTTTTTTTTCAAAGACTGCTTTATTTCTTAGGGGCCAAAAGTATGATAATTTATGTATTACTGATAAGGGTAGAAACTCTTAACATAAGTTTTGCATAATGAAATCTATATTGAACAACACATTTGGCCTATATTTAACATGATTATCTAATCCTAAAAAAAAAAAAATATAAAAATAGTCTAGCTTCTTTATTTTTTTACTAACATCATGTCTGTGCCATTTTTTTTTTTTTACATAGGTATTTACAAAATGTCTTTATCTATCTAGTGACAATTTTATAACACTCATATTTTTAAAATTATTTATTATTGTCAAACACAATGATATCCGTCCCCCGGATTAATTATACTCCCATGAATAAACATGTATTGGTACTCTTGTTATGAATTTTTGATGAATTATTAATGAGTAATATTGTAGACTGTATTAATAGTTATATGATTTTTGGAAGGTTTAGACAATTTTTGTATGGTTTAAAATATTTACTTATTTGTTAGATTATATATTTTAGTAGTACTACTTAATGTGATTAAAGATTTATCTCGTGATTAATATAATGATTTTTTTAAATCTTATTTCAATCATAAATTAGAATTTTTCGATTATTTTATCAAATGGATTCATTATTTCTGTAAAATAATCAATAGTCATATTAAGTAATACCTGCTATATGTATGTATTTTATACTATATACATTTTTTTTTTTTGTTTTTTTTTTTTTCAACTGTTCAATAAGCTTGAGTATCAATTATTCAGATTGTATGACTTAATTTAATATTATTGCTTCTTGCCCTAGTTTCAATTTGCATTTAAATTATGTTCCTTTAAGTTGAAAAATTAAAAATTTCTCTGGTCTTGCAGACAAAATTAAATCTCATTAATAGAATAACATTAATAGGAATGTTTACTAAAAAAAAATATATATATATATATATATATGTATGTATAGTCAACCTTTATCATGTTGTTATTTACTTATTGTGATCATCCAAATTAGTGTACTTATATATAGTATTTTTAAATATATAAGTATATATTGTATTTGTATTTTGTAAATACTTTTTTTTATATTCTGTCCTAAGTAGAGTTTTAAATATTGATGAAGAGGAATTAAAAATATATATAAATGTATATGTAATTTTGTATTATTTTGTTCATTAGCTAAACCTTGTCCTCATTTGCGTAATGCAATCTGTAAGTAATCCTTTAAAAGTAATGAACAAATTATTATTGAAACAGTGAAAAGTAAAAGTGGGACATTAGAAGCTGCTTGTAAACGATCTATTGTGCGTGGGAGGTATTAGAAAGTATAAGGCAAGTGCGAGGTAAATGCTTGAGGTTTTGTAGAATTGATATCTAAGCGCACGCGCCTGAAGGTTAAGATACTAATAACAATATGGCAATCTGTATTTTTCGATATCTATGCTATTGCCAAACAGTGCGAGGGCGTGTGAACATTGTAAACCAACTTTGACGAAATATGAAATGCAACGAGTCCAGGAACTAGTTTATAATCCTTCAAACTTATAAATCTTTATTTGATATCTGAAAATATAAACAACTTTTAAAAATATTTCTAATCGTACTTAAATAATATTCATAGTAAAATCTTGATAATCCCAAGCCAAAAGGCATTAAAACAAATTCAAATAATTAGTTACAAAACATTTTATTATAATAGTATTATAAAAATTCTAAAACTACCTCACACTTTATCGGCGGTTATCATCGGATTTAATTTTGAATTAATACCTATCTCCTATGTAACTTGCTAGATAAGTATTGTTTATTTTTAATAATAATGCATACCTACCTAATATGTTTTGTTATCAAACATTTCAAAAATTTCAGAAGCTTAAATATGTGTACGACATTGTTTAAATAGACTATACAAATTTAAAATTCAATGAGTTAAGCAAAAATCCGATAAAAACGTAAGTATTGTTCAAGGTAAGTCAAAATACTTAAGTAGGTAAAATAAATTAAAAATTTTTTAGATTCTGAACGGAGTGATGGAATCTATTGATTTTACAATGAAGTATGTGTTTTTTTTTATTGTTTTTTTTTTTTATTTTTGTGCCTGACGACACCTTTTTTGGTAGTAAAAATGCTTCGATTTTCTTAAACAGCAACTTTTCTGAAAGGAAAGTGAATGTAGATTATACTTGGGCAAGTCATAAATCCAACTTTTTCAATACTTTTTAAAAAAAACGGGAAATTTTACACAAAATCACGTTTATACAAACTACATATTTTTAAAATGCTCTAAATCAAAAACGAAATACCGCAACAACTTGAAATTTTCGCCAAATCTTTATATTAGAATTTTCTATATATGGTCATGTTTTCAAAGAATTTTGACTTATTTAAAGGCAATTTAAATTTTCGATTTTTGTAGAAAATTTTTTTTTAAACATCTATAAAAATTAATTAGCTGACCAAAAACTCTTGAAAATTTAATACAAGGTTTATAATAAATTAAAACTATTGTAACTAAAAAATATCGGAGATCGTTTTACTCAAATTTTTTTATAAGCCCATAAACATCAAATTTGTATGAAATGTGTTAAAATCACAATAATTTGCAAGTTATTTTGGAGATAAAAATTCATAAAATTTATTCTATTCATACTTAAGGTTCAAAATTTTAACACTATGTTATCCAAAAGCTACTCTTCAAAAATCTTTAAAAAAATTTCTACTGGACTTCGAGGAAAAAATTTTATGAAATTTTATTGAAATTTAAATTTTTACGAAATCGCATACAATAGCGATTTATCCTCGAGCTATTTTAAATATTTGTTATAATTCAAAAAGTTTAAGTCGCAAAAACTTGAAATTTTTACCAGCTTTTAAGATTGGCATTTCCTTTGTGTCATATTTTTCTTCAAAATATATTGCTTTTTAAGCCACTTATAGGCATTTAAAATATTTGAATTTTTTACATTCTTTTTACAATCGGTAATAAAAAATATTTGGCTGGTACAAAATACTTGAAAATTTTTTAGAAGATTCCACAGAAGTAGTTATTATTGTCATTCAAAAATCATCAAAATCCATAGGCACAATTTTTTTTACAAGCGTTTGAACAACGAATATTGACATAAAATTACATGTAAAATAAAAAATAATATACTTATAAAATTCTTGACTGACAAATCATATCGGTTTTTGAAATTGGCTCTAACTTAATACTCAAAAACGAAAAGTCGTAACAACTTGAAATTTTGGCTATGACACGTTGACACTGAATCAACCACGCCATCGCATGATTTTACATAAACATCAGTAGCAAACTTGAACATTCCTTCACTTGTTCATATATTTGCATAGTTATTTAATTGTTATGTTAAAAATTATTTTAAAAATATGTTTAATTGTATGATTTGTGTAACAAAAAAAAAAAAAAAGAACAGGCGGGCCTCGCTTTGCTATACAGTTGGAGGTGGAGTATACCTCGTTTATAGGATAGGTCATTATTACAATAGATTTGTTAAATTTGAATGCAATGATAGATATCATTGTATACGAATAACGATTCTAAACGGAGTTAATATGTTTGTCTAAAATGTGTATATAATAATATAGTATTTTATATTTAAATTGAATTTTAATGCAATTTCGTAAAAATTTAAATTTCAAACGGTCATAAAATTTTTTCCTTTGGGTCCGGTAGAAATTTTTTTATATATTTTTGAAGATTAGCTTATGAACAAACTAGTGTCAAAATTTTGAACCTTAAGTATAAACAGAAAAAATTTTATGAATTTTTATCTACAAAATAACTTACAAATTATCGTGAATTTGACACATTTTATACAAATTTGAGCTTTATGGGCTTATAAAAAAAATTCTAGTGAAACGATCTTCGATATTTTTTAGTTACAATAAGTTAAACTTATTATAAATCTTCTGTTAAATTTTCAAGAGTTTTCGGCTAGCCAATTAAATTTCATAGATGTTTAAAAAAAAATTTTTACAAAAATCAAAAATTCAAATTGTCCATAAATAAGTCAAAATATGTCAAAATTCTTTTAAAACATGACCATATATAGAAAATTCTAATATAAAGATTTGGTGAAAATTTCTTGTTATTGCGGTTTTTCGTTTTTGAGTTAGAGCATTTTAAAAAAATGTATCTTGTAAAAACGTGATTTTGCGTAAAATTTCCCGTTTTTTCGTAATTTTTTTAACGTTTTTTTCGATTTTTGCAAAAAGTATTAAAAAGTTGGATTTTTGACTTGCCCAAATATCATCTACATTCACTTTTCTTTCAGAAAAGTTGCTGTTTAAGCAAATCGAAGCATTTTTACTGCAAAAAAAGTTGTCAGACACAAAAAAAAAAAAAAAAAGAATACACATCATTGTAAAATCAATAGATTCCATCACTCCGTTCAGAATCTAAAAAAATCGTAGGTATAGTCTATTTTTTTATTTAATAAAAAAAATTAAAAAATTATGATCTGGGTACCGTATACCTACACGTGTATGCCGTATGGTGAAGTTTTTATATAATAGTAATAACATAAATAAACATTTACTCATATCATTATTGTACGTTATTCTATTTTTTGTTATTTATTAATACTTTCATAAATTTTTTTATGTTTCCAATAGTCTTTGTGATTTGATTGTAAATTAATACCATAAGCTTTATTGTTTGCTATTTCACGGGTGTCCGTATTTTTTAGTTTTAGTAACAATGTGCTGTGAGGTCTGAGAATCGAGCTAACAGTTTTACTAAAACCATCACTTATATCTGCATTAGAATATAGTCTTAAATTTGATGGTGTAATTTTTTCTTTTGATGCTTCCCAACTACGTTGAATATTCAGAATTGATATTGAATCAGAGTTGTTTATGTTTTCTGAATTATTTCCTTGTCTCGTTGAATCTTGATATGACGTAATGTTCTCGACTTTGCGTAAAACATTACTTACAATTGATTTCATGTACTGAAAGTCTGTGATAAAAGGTGTTTGTAGAGGTCCGGGTTTACCATATGTGTTTATGTACAATGATTTCAATACACTTGTGTGGATAATAGAACGTATAGTTGTTTCAAAACTTGTTTTAACTATCGGAAGAGTATAATTAACTAATACGTCACAAGAAATTATACGTATACGTCGGTCAAAGAGTTTTTGAGCGTTAGATAATGTTTCAATCATATTCAAAACGTTTTCGCCTTCAACTATATGCCTGTAAAAAAGATGTATTTTTTTTGATCAACTCTTTATTTATTCTATATTTCTAAGAATTATTTTATTTCACACACCCAAATGCTACATATTTATTGTTCATCCAAGAATTAGATCTAAGACTTATGATGAAGTCCGGACCATTAAAATGTGTATGTCGACTACTTAATGACAGCACACCTCTTCTGTCATGATTTACTAAGTAGTTTTCTTTCATCAAGTATTGCTTTTGGTTTAAAATATCTAATAAAGAACTAAAGTATTAAAATATTGACAATTGTATTCTGAAAAATCAACATAACTAAATAAATAATGTTGCTACTAACGTCCAGCTTGAATAAAACCATTATTTACATCAATTCTGTGAATAGTACTGTTCAAATAGCCTTTGGATTTATCCACACACAACTGTTTGAAGTACTTACAAGTTTTTGGAACCAATTCATCAAATAACTAAAATGCGATAATTATTATTTTTTATTTAGAAATTTTATAATTTTAAAAATGCATTAAACTTAATAAATTATAATATATATTTATTATTTATTATGATAAATACCTATATATTATATATAATCGTACATTTACGGTGGCTAAGAGATTTACTTTTTATAAAATAAAACATTAATGTAATGTTAATGTATGTACTAAATTAAAATTTATGGCTTAGCAAAATATTTGTAATTTAAATTTTTAAAAAGTGTATAGGTAAACAACTGAATGATGAGCACAAGCAAACATAATGGTCTTGAACTCTTATTTTTATTAATAATCCATTTAAATTGACTAATTATTTTGATCTATTAGTCATTTTATTTTTATATTGTACTAATCACCTATATTTCCTAGTTATTGGTTTTACAATGATGTGTGTTTTTTTTTTTATTTAATTTTTTTTTTATGACTGAGGACACTATTTTTGGTAGTAAAAATGCTTCGATTTAATTAAACAGCAACTTTTCTAAAAGGAAAGTGAATGTAGATGGTACTTGGGCAAGTCAAAAATCCAACTTATTCAATACTTTTTTAAAAAATCGAAATTAACGATAAAAAAATTACGAAAAAACGGAAAATTTTACACAAAATCACGTTTTTACAAAATATATTATTTTAAAATGCTCTAACTCAAAAACCAAAAACCGCAACACCTTGAAATTTTCAACATATATTTATATTGGTGTTCTCTATACATGGTTAAGTTTTCGAAGTATTTTGACATATTTTGACTTATTTATAGACAATTTAAATTTTCGATTTTTGTAAAAAAATTTTTTAAACATCTATAAAATTTAATTGGCTGGCCGAAAACTCTCAAAAATTTAATACAATGTTTATAATAAGCTTAACTTATCCTCAATAGAAAATATCGGAGATGGTTTCTCTCAAATTTTTTTTATAAACCCATAAAGTTCAAATTTGTATAAAATATATTAAAATCGTGATAATTTGCAAGTTATTTTTTAGTTGAAAATTCATAAAAAATTTTTCTGTTTATACCTTAGGTTCAAAATTTTAACACTAGGTTGTCCATAAGCTTACCTTCAAAATTATATAAAAAAATTTCTACTAAACTTAAAAGAAAAAATTTTATGACTTTTTTAAATTTAAATTTTTACGAAGTTGCATTATAATTCAATTTAAATATAAGAAAATACTATATTTTTATATACACATTTTAGACAAATATATTAACTCCGTTCAGAATCATTATTCGTATCCAATGATATCTATTATTGAATTCAAATTTAACAAATCCATTGTAATAATGACCTATCCTATAAACGAGTTACACTCCACCCCTAACTGTACAGCAAAGCGAGGCCCACATGTTTTTTCTTTTTATGAGGCAATGGATGTGATCTGATCCCTACGTAATAACACCATGTAGGAAAACGCTTTTGAGTTTTATTGACTGATGTGGTGACATGGTGTCCATTGATAAGTCTGATAAACTATTAATATAATTTAAAATCTAAACTTTTTGTAAAAAAAAAAAGTATAGAATAATAAACAAGTATTTTTTCTTAGAAACTTGACATTTTTATCTCAAATTGATACAATGGCCTATGTTTAGTTAATTTAATAAAATGGTATGATTTGTAGTTCACATATTTTCAGAGTATAGATGCAATACCTATATTCCATCTGTTTGTTTACTTTTTTAGTTTACTATACAATAGTTATTAATTGGTATGTCATTAGGTATCCATACAAATGATCGTATCATTATATTTGTTGTGTACATCTACTTATAATATAAAAAATAACTAAATTTAACTGGGCAAAGAAATTGATATCATTTTACAAATTGTTCAATTATAATGTAATAATAATATATAGGCAAAAACTGTGGAAACCAGAACGTGCTTTTATTTTCATAAAAGTTAGTTATTAATATTATGGATGGATTTATACTAGTTTTTCATAAAATCAACTTAAGTATCTATAATTTGTAATAAGTAGGTAATAATTTAGAAGTATTATAAAATTGATGATAACATAATGATAATTTAATACATATCATGAACAATAAATCTTAATATTATGATACATAGTATTAAATAATATATAATTACAAATATAATATTATACTAACAGCTAGAACAACATGACCAATTTTCCAATTGTTGACGTCAAAGACCATACGTACAAATGTCCTCTAGAAAAAGTTAGATATATGTTATAGCCGTTATAGGTTTATAGCCAATGGTGTATCGGTAATAAAAATATACCTAACTTTGTGCACAACACCAAAATTTAGCATTGTCCAATTGCAAATGGTTTAATAATTGGTAAGTAATTATTTTATGCCTATAGTTATAGCTTTTTGTACAGGTACATTAGACAAAAAAACAAGTTAGTAACAATGTCAAATGAATAAAAATTTAACTTAGGTATTGTATGTTATAAATTAAATGTAATCTTATATTCCTCTAATCTTATGTAGGTTATGTTTGAATATGTATGGACAATGGAGTACCTATTTAATATTAACTCATAAAAGTTATAATATATAAAACTTATAACTGAATTACTATTGAAGTAACCTTTATAACTAATTTTTTTTTATCTAATTTTTAGGTTGGGTTTCGCCAAATTGTTAATGGCCACAGTTGGTAAAACCCAACCATGTCATCAACCCTCCATGTGGGTTGATTGGTTTGTAAGTTCTTAGGTTTAGAGGAACAGATCTAGGGGATTGAACACGTGTATTTTATATGTGAAGCCGTGAAGGCATGGACAACGCCGTTAAAATTCTATAATGGTTACCCATCCGACTCTTAGCAGCGCCGGTCGGTGATTAACCACAGCGTTTAAAGTAACTGCGGCAGACTATTCCACCACACCATGCCACAACTTTGTAACTATTATAATTTATTAGCTGTAGAAAATATATATAGGTACTTGTTTTTTATTAGTCATTTAGTGACATATTTGAAATATAAAAAAAAAATGATTAGATATAGTAGGTAAAATTATTTGTTAATACATCTATATGAGGAAGAGTGGCGCTAACTAGGGTGTCGTGACTGAGTGGATTTTGGTGGCTGTACTTTAAAGTGCATAGTCATCACCCGATTCTGACTAGGTCTTCTGCGATTTCGCTTTCCAGTCGGGACCATGTACTGTTCTGAGAGTCGAGAAAATTTCCCTCCAAACTACTATTTCAAACACGAATTCCAATAAAGCTGTTTCAACTTAAGTTAACCCTAACTATACCCTAATCATATGACAAACCAAGAACAGGGGGCTAATATCTCTAGTAATTCTAGCCCTTCAAAAGAAAAAAATTATAATGATAATAATAATAACATGAGAAATATTAAGTGTGACTCTATATTATTTGCTATCAAAATATTGCGTGTCCACAAAGAATATTCCATTTTTTTCAAAGAATCCATTCAAAATTGCTAAAGAGTTCTCGACATAATAACGTCAAATAGATTTTCTCGTTTTTTGTTTTTAGATTGCACTTCGTCATTGTAGTTTCAAAATAACAAAATGTCAACTTTAAAATACATATTTGATGGATTATACCAAATTTATGATAACTATGATTTCAAAGTAATATTCATATTATAATTTTTTATAAGGCCAAAAATTAAATTACTTATAAGTTACCAGTAAGTTGTGTGAAAATAATTTTTATGTAGGTAAATATAGGCATAAATATAACTATAATCAAGGTATACGTCTTAAATGTATACCTATTGTATATAAATATATCTGGGCATTGTGCACAACTTACGAATATTCAACGCTGACGATAAGAATATTAAATGTACCATACTTGTATAGTTGTATAAATATAACATGTATAATTTGTTCATAAAAAATGCATTTCTAACAATTACTTCATCATTTCTATAATAATTTTGAACACCAATTCCAATAAGTTGCTCATAATTTAAAGGATAATAATCAATAGTGAAATCGTAATGGCTGATTAAATATTCTTGAAATTCTACTTGAGTCCCTATGTAACTTTTATTGATAAATACTGTAACCATATCTTGTCGCTTCATACCACCAACACTCTATAGAAGTTTAGTGTGATTCATTATACATCAATAATATCAGTTATCTACATAAGAAAATTATTTCCGTGCGGACATATAATTTATTTTTATATTTATACTTGATTTATTTTCGATAAACATCTCGCCCATTGAACATCCATAACGCCTTTAATAATATATTTTTTTATCAGATCTGGCCGATGTTTCACTAAATTCTAAAATGTCACATTTATTTTAATGGCTCAATTTTAAACATTGAAAAAGAACTTACCAGTAATATAAATTTAGTTGTATGAAAAGAAATAGATAATATACATCCGACAACTTTTATATCCATATTAGTTGATGTTGTTGTTAAAAAATTTGATACAATTATAATAATATAATTAAAGATTATATTAGTTGTATGTACTTTTTAGTTGTCCGTTACTTAGATACCCTACTTCAATATAACCATAAAATTTGGTTTTTCTTATTTTTTATATAGATACCTAATCTAAAAATAATTACAAAAATGTAGGTATGACCTCATATTATTTATGGGGTTAAACTAAATTATAACTAGCTCGCAGCTTTAGATAGATGTAATATGGAAATAGCCAAACACTCAATAAGTTAAAATACTTTAAGTTTATATTTATAAATTTAGAAATGTAATTTTTAACCATACCAACTTCAGTATAATGTACTTTGAGTTCCACAAACATAAATTCATAACTATGACAATTGACAATATAATCTATATAAGCATTATATAGGCATTGTATTTTGTAGTCTACCTCTGGTGAAGTGTTGACGAGAAGAATTTTTCATTCACTTGAAGAAACATTAGATATTCAGAACAATAATTATGATTTTACACAAAGTATTTTTATAGGAAAATATTGATGAATGATAATCCTATGGCTGTATTGCCTGTATGTGCATTTTCGGGCGCTCTTCGTTGTTACTGTTGTAGATTCTGCGTAAAAGAAATGTAATAGTAAGTATACTAAAAACACCAAACATCAAACATGTCATAAAACATCTCATTAAATCGGATATTATTAACATACTAATACATATATATATATATATATATATATAGGACGTAAGTTTTTAAAGACTATTATAATAGTTGGAGACGTTGGAGTACATAAAGTAACCGATTATTAATATAGTTACAATATCATTGACACAACCCGTTTTCGATGGCTATCACTTGTAATAAATATTAAATCGTGTTTTTTATTTAAATTAATAATTAATTATGGCATTGAACAATTAAATATTTAAAATTATAGTCAAGCAACTAATCAATACAATTTTCACTTCAGGATGTCCAATAACAAATTTGGCTTATTTTGTGATAAAATTTGATTTTTACTCAACCAGGTTAAAATCGTTGATATAAGTAAACAGAACCATATAACGTTAAGTAAACACATGTTGTCACTTGTTATATATTATTGTCTGTCTTTATAAATCGTTGAAAAACTATTCTGAGCTCAATATTTAGGTACATAGATATATTATTATAAATAAATATATTTATGTATTTTTTATATCGATGATTAGTTACATATATCCGTATAGAGCGAAATAAGATTGAGAAATTTGATGATGAAAGCCGAAGACAAATGTTTTAGTAATTTATTGACTTGTATATATATATTGCTTTATTTTTAATAGCCTTAAATACGCATTGTAATATAGTACGTAATAATTAGTTATCATAAATATTTGTGTTCAATGTTTTACAGATTATTAGAAATTTTAAAGTTAATGTCTCAAACAAGAAATAACAAATCTACTTGGTACTGAAGTTATTCGTATATCATCACGTATTTCAATTATTATTAGAACAACGTTTTAAACAGCTAGTTATTTTATCTTGTATAGTTAAAAAAAAAAAATCAAGTTTATTTAAAAACCCTGCTTTATTATTATTCAATACATGTACAATTTATACAATGTAGGTAAAAACAAATTATTTACTTATCATTTTCCCTTTTTAAGAGCTCGAGTTCATAATGTAATTATAAGATACGTACGTGCAGATAAATTCAGCATGTATTATATTAATATTATTACGTAAGTATAATATATATTTATTTTTAATATTTTTATAAATGTATTTTTTATTTTAAGATGATTTTATTTTATAATGCAACAACTATGATTATATATTTTAAAAAAGGTTGTCCAACTAAGATCAAAAATATTCAAATTTTTTAAAACTAGTTCTTACTGTTATGTTGGTAGACCCTGTGCTGATGGGGAACAAGCAAATACACAACTATACGCTGACGACAGACGATTGTTGCTTATAATATTTCAAAATTGCATTTAATTTTAAGAACAATTGAAACTTTGGTTACGATAAAATACAAAGACATATACTTACCTAAAACACTAAAGCCGAAATTACTTGAAATAAAAAGCAAAAGAAAGATTACTTTGATCAATAGGTACTGTTATTAAACTTAATAATAAATACTATTGAAGAAATTATGAATATAGTGTACTCAAATTTTCACTTCAAACTATCAAATCATTAAAATCCTTTGACCTTTAATATCCGCTCTAAATTCGGATACTATCCCACACTCGTAGACTTCTTTTTTATTAATATTTTTAATTATGCAATATATACATAAATTTATAATAAGCATAAGTGTGTGGTTATATTGGTTTTTGAATATGTTTTGCGTATTGCGACATTGGCAGGGTTCCATTGGTGGTAATTCGGCAACTTGTAACTCATGACAGAAAAAAATCAAACCTAAAAAAATGAATGAATGAAATGCCACCTACTAAATGTCTTCTTTTATTAATCATATTGTCTCTACATTAAAATCAGCCTACATTTAATTACAGATTGTATGGTTATATAAAATACAGTGACAAACAACAAGACCATTGTTATGGTTATCATATTATTGGCTTAAGTTATATCATTATACAACCATAAAATTGTAACAATATAATATATCTTCACATAATATAAACAGATTAAAGAACTATTGAGGTCTAACGCTGCCATCACAAACTGTTTTCACTCTTCTCTATTATACATATATACACCTTATATATCAAAGCTTCTTCGTGAAGTATTTTTAGGTCCATCATGACAGTGAAGGATCAAATATTTATCAACAACATATTTGCTGGAACATAAAAAAAAGAAGACATGTGCAATATACATGGTTGCAAAGTATTCAGCTCTATAAAAAGAACAAACTTACACTAATAATTAGTGACTCTCTCTGGGCCCTAACTCCACTTCACACCCTACATCCACGATTTGATACAGCACATACAATAAGTCATCATCTTATTAAGGAATAAAATAAAATTTATGTGGGTCCTATCACATGTAGTAAACCCAGGGAATGAAAGAGCAAACGCAATAATGGCTAATAAAGCACCATCAGCTACAACTACTAACATCATGAACCAAGTGAGTAAATTACTAACCACAGTCTACAGACCTAATAAACGAAGCTCAAAAACTAATCTCTAAAACATAATAAAACCAATGGAACTCCCATCACACAAGGAAACAAGTTAAGGAATATCAAAAAGCAACATCTGAATGGACACTCTCAGACAACTTAAGCCGGAGAGAACAAATAATTATTATCAAAGCCAGAATAGGTCATTCTCACCTCATGAACTCGTACTTTATCACTAAGGAACCCAAACCATCGTATAGTACCTACATGCAAAACTCTTATCACAATCACACATATCACCATTGACTGCCCAAAATACGCTTCATTACGCCACCTTCACAACAATCCAACATCGACAGGAGAATCCTTCAACCAACGCAACACTGCCAACATTTTTCAACTTTCAAATTTTTCAAACAAATTAATTTAGATAAAAACTTATAAACTACATATTTATCATGATGTACTATATAAAATGTATACTAGTATTATATAAATTCTTCCACACTATGTAACCCTCCCCTCAGCCCTCAAAGGTATGTACCTAAACCACACAACAGGCTAATAATCATTGTAGTTGAAGCCTCATTCTTATTTAAAAAACTAAAAATAAAAATTAAATCAATTCATTTGTTCATTAAATCTATTGATTTGTATATTGTATAATAATAATATATTTTGTTATTAAATAACTAGAATTCATTTTGAAATAAATAATTTATATATTTTTTCTTAAAAAAACTTTTACAATTGTTGAAATTTAAATAAAGTTTACAATTATTATTCATCAGTAATGAAGAGAACTAACATGTATGTATTAATGTATTATATATAAAGTATTATTTTATATGAATAAGACATTTAAAATTTGATACATTTTCACGATTTGATTTATTTTTGTTAAAATTATGCAAATTTTGTTTCATATATTTTTACATATTTCACTAATTTGTAATTATTTTTAAACGTATTTTATCGTGTAGGTTCTATGTATACGTTTTTTAATCATGTTATATAGTAAACGAAAATAACCATTTATTAGTATATTTCATGATTTATATTTTTACCTAGTGGCTAGTCGTTATATTTTGTTTATGCTTTTCGACCATACATGCAATGTGATTATTTCAAATAGTATATTTAATATGATAAATAATTGTATACGATTGCCTAAATACATTGATCTTGAAATTATTTAATTTTCATCTCAGTGAATTTTAGTATTTTTAACAATTATAATTTTACCACTATTATTTCATTATTAGAAACAAAAAATTTTAACTCGTATGTGGACAAGTATAAAGTGTCGTAAAATAGATAATTTATACTGTTACAGAAATAATTCAGGCTTTATTGATCTTTAAACAATTAATGACATAATGATTGGCAAAAACCCAACTAAAACTTTGGAGTTATCGTATTCAAACATTACGCGCTTTATATGTTATGCTCCAATTACATTAGTCGATCTTAATATGAAACAATAGATTAGGGATCTTATAAATATTTTGATACGTAAAAGACGACATTTAACATTCAATAATTTAAAAGAATGTATAATTATTCAATGCAACACATAATTTAAGTAAAAACTTACCAAAATTACAATTTTCCGGTTGTAGTATATTATTTTTATTTTTTCTTCTTATAGGTACTTTATAATTATATCTAATGTATTTCTCATAAATTTATTGTATTTATACACACAGTTTTTCTCACTATTTTAATGTTTTAGGCTTTTGCCATTTCAAATTTGTAAATTATACTTATATTTATGTACATATTTTTGTATTTTCATTACATACAAATCCGTTTGCTAAATCACCATCTTCAAAAAATTCTTTAAAGCAGAACTAAGTTCACTAAGTATGCTTAGTTATACACCCATATTATTAAATATCACAAATCCCTATGTGTAGTTATTATATGTATACGTTATTCAATATACATATGAAAAGAGTTGAGAGTAATATTCACAAAAACTTCTCTGAATAATTGCAGTATACAATAATAATTGTGTAATCTCAAATATGTTATGAAAATATTAGTATGTATTACTAATATTAATAATGGGTTACTAATTTATAAATTAATATATAATTTAAGATTTTGATTAAAATATTATAGAAGCTGGGTTATCTAAAAAAAGTAAAAACCGATAAAATATTTATTTCCCTCCTTGCTTTTCTAATCTAGATTTATTATGTAATTACTAATTAATAAATATAACAGCCATTAATCTGGTATTACACTTAAATATATAATAATACGTAAAAAATTAATTCTTTAAGTAGGTATTTAAAAGTATTGGTTACAGCTTAAAAATTATATGTTAAAAACAATTTAACACAAAATAATATTTAGAATAGTTAATTAAATTATAAGCTTTAATAATTTTTATGAAAAAATAAAAAGGAAGAAAGTGTTCCAAAATAGTCACTGTGTCGTGGTATATGAATCACTCTGTATGTACAAACTGTTATCACACTGTATGTGTCAGCTCACAGTTGATTCAATGTATAGCAGTAAATATTCCAAGACCATGTGTTCTCTTAAGTAATCCGGCATGGCAGCAGTGCTGACTTAAATTTCGCGCTATATTTTAGTTTCTATTTAATTGTTACGTTTAAAACAACTTCCCTTAACGTTCTATCCCCTGTAATATTTAAAAATGAGTTTATCAATGTGTTTATGATTTAAGTTTATTTTATATTGTTCTTTTTTTACTAGTTTAGTTAAGGTTACATTTTTAACGTATAAAATAGTGTATTTAAAATGGAAAAAAGTACAAACATTGATACGCTTATGGATAATTTAGGTAAGAACAAATAGTTAAATATTTAATTGTTATAAGTTGATTAATAATTATTGTGTGAAAGTGTAATCAAATAATACCAATAAAATTAAAATAAACGCTCAATTTTTTTCAATTATTAATAAAATTATGATTTAATTTAAATTAATTTTTTAAACATTAAAAATATGCATGTTGTCTACGTAGATTTTACACTTGAATTCACCAAAATTGCATTAGTATATAAACATGTATAAGCCAATAATTTATATATATAAAGGCTATAAGCAGAAATTTTTTTTAAATAAAATCATACATATTCTTGTATTATACTTCGTCAATTGTATTAGTATACAAACATATATAAGCCTATAATTTATAGGCTATAAGTAGAAATTATTTTTAAATAAAATTATACATTATATATTAATAACATAATTACATAATTATATATTATTAATAATATATAATTATGTATAAGCCTATAATTTATAGGCTGTAGGTAGAAATTTTTTTTAAATAAAATCATACATATTCTTGTATTATACTTCATCAAGTCATAGAAAAAAATTATTCACAATTAATAGGGTAGGTACTTCAAGTGACATAACAGGCAACTGGATTAAAATAATTTTTATATTTTATAATACTTTACAATTTAATAATACATAAATGAAACAAAATTTATTATAATAATTCAAATTTCAAGTAGATAACTATTTAAAAATTAACAAAAAATTGAAAAATTCCAAGCAGGAATTAGAAATAGGTACACAATTATTAATTTATGTTGTGATATTAAACACGTTAAAAATATTTCTTTGGGTCTAATAGGTTAATGGTACATAGTATGCTTTAATTTAAATCGTGTCCGATTCATTTTGTATGAATTTTATATTATTACCATATTTTAATCTATAGGTACAGTAGGTACACGTACCTATACCTTTATCGAATTATAATGTTTTAAATGTAAAAAAAATTGTAACATGTATTAATGACCTTAATTTGAATGATAAGTTATTTATGTTCATAATCTATATGAAACATTTAAAATGAACTTTTAATTGCTAGAACACGTGTTCTATATATAAATATACAAAAATTACATTAATCAAATACAAATCAATTTATTGTTACATGTAAAGAAGCACAGAATATATAATTAATTTGGTAGTAAGGCTTCGCTACTAGAATGATACATTTATTTCGTATAATATACATTATGTTAGGTATATCATAAAATGATAAAATATACATGACGTAAAGACAACAATTAACAATTTAACCTGTTTTGTAATTCATGACGATGATAAAGGATGAAAAAAATTAATGACCAATAGACCAATGATTATATACAAAATACTATTACTGTCTATGTTATAGTACATTGAATAATATCTACCTCTTTGATTATATCCATAGTTCTTTTTCATTTTTATCAGAACTCAATAATCATTAAACTAGATTACAATTTTATAAAAATAAAAAAAAAACTTACGCATTAATTTTAATACATTTTTCAGGAAGTATATATAACATTTTAAATTAATTTTAGTATTGAGTTTATACGAAAGTTAAATAATAGACTAGCCTAATATGTATTATGTACAAATTATGTAAACTGTTAACATGTAGGTAATTATTTGTAATTTTAATGTACTTAAAATATTATTTTCATTGTAAATTTGTGATAAAATAATTTAGTTGATTTTACGGTTACGTGTCAATTAATAATGATTTAAGAATATAATGTATCTCTGATAGTTGTATGTATATAACATAGTATATTCATCCCATTTAAATGGAATGCAGCCAAATATGCCCCAACTAACAATAACCTAAAATACATCTGTAACGTTTTGCAATAGACCGTTGTTATAAAGTATTGAGTTAGTTCTATTTTCTTCTAAGAAAGCCCCTTTATTAAGGCTTCATTGACCGCTATAAGTTAGAACTCCAAATAGAAATCAATTACCTACCCACAATTTTTTTTAAATTTAAATATAATAAAAAATATGTAGCTTAGGTTTAAGTATATTAGGTATATTACTTAGGTAGTATTCGGTTATCACATTGATAGACTATTTGTTTAAATGTTTTTTGAATCTTGTTTATACAGTTTCTTTTGTTATTGAAATATCATTTTTATTTTTTTCAATTTGTATTTCAGGAAATAATTTATAAATATATAACAATTTATGTAAAAATAAAACATTTTATATATATTTGATCACATTCGATTATTCAACTATACAAGACAGTTAGTCAAAACATTACTCATTTATTATAGTTTATAAACTGGGTTATAAATAAATTATAAGTTATATACCATATACCATAATCAGCTCACAGCTGTTCCGCGAGCTACAACCCGACGGGTACAACTGATACAAATACAATACACCCGAAAGGGTTTTAGAAATCAAATTATTAAAAAATTAATTTACAATTTTTAGATTCTGAACGGAGTGATGGAATCTATTGATTTTACAATGATGTGCGTTTTTTTTTTTTTTCGTGCCTGACGACACCTTTTTTGGCAGTAAAAATGCTTCGATTTACTTAAACAGCAACTTTTCTGAAAGGAAAGTGAATGTAGATGACACTTGGGCGATTCAAAAATCCAACTATTTTAATACTTTTTAAAAAAATTGAAAAAAATGATAAAAAAATTACAAAAAAACTGGAAATTTTAAGCAAAATCATGTTTTAACAAAATACATACTCAAAAACGAAAAACTGCAACAACTTGAGATTTTCACCAAATCATTATATTAGAATTTTCTATACATGGTCATGTTTTCAAAGAATTTTGACATATTTTGACTTATTTATGGACAATTTGAATTTTTGATTTTTGTAATTTTTTTTAAACATCTATGAAATTTAATTGGCTAGCCGAAAACTCTTGAAAATTTAACAGAAGATTTATAATAAGTTTAACTTATTGTAACTAAAAAATATCGAAGATCGTTTCATTCAAATTTTTTTTATAAGCCCATAAAGCTCAAATTTGTATAAAATGTGTCAAATTCACGATAATTTGTAAGTTTTTTTGTAGATAAAAATTCATAAAATTTTTTCTGTTTATACTAAAGGTTCAAAATTTTGACACTAGTTTGTCCATAAGCTAATCTTCAAAAATATATAAAAAAATTTCTACCGGACTAAAAGGAAAAAATTTTATGACCGTTTGAAATTTAAATTTTTACGAAATTGCATAAAATAGCAATTTATGGTCAAATGGTTTTCAATATTTGTTATAATTCAAAAAGTATAAGTCGCAGAAACTTGAAATTTTCACCAGTTGTTAAGATAGGCATTTCCTTTATGTCATATTTTTTTCAAAACATATTGATTTTTAAGCCACTTATAGACATTTACAAAATTCGAATTTTTTACATTTTTTTTTTATAATCGGTGTTAAAAAAAAGAACGGGTGGGCCTCGCTTTGCTGTACAGTTGGGGGTGGAGTGTACCTCGTTTATAGGATAGGTCATTATTACAATGAATTTGTTAAATTGGAATGCAATGATAGATATCATTGTATACGAATAATGATTCTGAACAGAGTTGATATGTTTGTCTAAAATGCGTATATAATAATATAGTATTTTATATTTAAATTGAATTATAATGCAATTTCGTAAAAATTTATATTTAAAACTGTCATAAAATTTTTTCCTTTGGGTTCGGTAGAAATTTTTTTATATTTTTTTGAAGATTAGCTTATGGACAAACTAGTATCAAAATTTTGAACCTTAAGTATAAACAGAAAAAATTTTATGAATTTTTATCTACAAAATAACTTGCAAATTATAGTGATTTTGACACATTTTATACAAATATGAGCTTTATGAGCTTATAAAATAAATTTGAGTGAAACGATCACCGATATTTTCTAGTGAAGATAAGTTAAGCTTATTAAAAACATTGTATTAAATTTTCGAGAGTTTTGAGCCAGCCAATTAAATTTCATAGGTGTTTAAAAAAAAAAAACTTACAAAAATCGAAAATTTAAATTGTCTATAAATAAGTCAAAATATGTCAAAAGACTTTGAAAACTTAACCATCTATAGAGAACACCTATATAAAAATTTGGTGAAAATTTCAAGTTATTGCGGTTTTTCGTTTTTGAGTTAGAGCATTTTAAAAAAATGTAGATTGTAAAAACGTGATTTTGCGTAAAATTTCCCGTTTTTTCGTAATTTTTTTTATCGTTTTTTTCGATTTTTTAAAAAAATTTTGAAAAAGTTGGATTTTTTACTCGCCCAAGTACCATTTACATTCACTTTCCTATCAGAAAAGTTGCTGTTTAAGAAAATCGAAGCATTTTTACTACCAAAAATCGTGTCCTCAGACACAAAAAAAAAAAAAAATAAAATAAAATAACAAAAATAAAAAAATTAACACACATCATTGTAAAACCAATAGATTCCATCACTTCATTCAGAATCTCAAATTGACTAATATAAAATATTTGTAAATTTAATAGAATATTCCGCACAAGTAGTTTTTATTGTCATTCAAAAATCATCAAAATCCTTAGGCACAATTTTTTTTTATAAGCGTTTGAACAGCGAATATTGACATAAAATTACATGTAAAATATAATATAATATATATAATTCTAGACTGAGAAATCATATCGGTTTTTTTAAAATGCTCTAACTCAAAAACGAAAAACCATAACAACTTGAAATTTTCACCAAATCTTTATATTGGTGTTCTCTAGTTCAAAGTATTTTGACATATTTTGACTGATTTATAAACAATTTAAATTTTCGATTTTTGTAAGTTTTTTTTTTTAAATATTTATAAAAATTTTTTGGCTGTCCAAAAACTCTTGAAAATGAATTAAAGGATTAAATATAAGTTATACTAATTGTAACTAAAAAATATGGGAGATGGTTTCACTCAAATTTTTTTTATAAGCCCATTAAGTTCAAATTTGTATAAAATATGTTAAAATCGCGATAATTTGCGTGTTATTTTGTAGTTAAAAATTCATAAAATTTTTCTTTTTATACTTAAGATTCAAAATTTTAATACTAGGTTGTCCATAAGCTAACCCTCAAAAATATATAAATAAAATTCTACCGGACTTAAGATAAAAAATTTTATGACAGTTTTAAATTTTAATTTTTACGAAATTGCATTATATTTCAATTTAAATATAAAATACTATATTATTATATACACATTTTAGACAAACATATTAACTCCGTTCAGAATCGTTATTCGTATACAATGATATCTATCATTGCATTCAAATTTAACAAATTCATTGTAATAATGACCTATCCTATAAACGATGTACACTCCACCCCCAACTGTACAGCAAAGCGAGGCCCACCCGTTCTTTTTTTATGATAACTTTTTGGAAATTGAGAATTTCTTTGTGAATTTTGGCAATTAAATATTATTTTGGGATGTCCGATAGCGCTATAGCTATGATATATTGACGTGTGCCTACTACTAGATAAAGGATTAGGTATTTGGTCTAATAGTAACATCAACAAAAATAGTTTTTTAAATTTTTGATTATGTAGTGCTTCTTGTTGTGTTGGTTTTGAATCTATCATAACCGTTACTTAAATAAACTATTTTTGATCCTATTGAAAATTGAAATACGTACACAATAATTTTAATATAATGGATTAGTCAATAGTAATGGTTAAAAATTAAAGTTAAAAACCTTTTTCGTCTTAAATACATGCTAAATTGCATACCGCAATATCGATACGGTCTTAAAATTTTAAATATTGAACTAAAATGTACCTATAATTATACCCATCTTAAATTGAGAAATTGCCTTTAAATGTTAAAATATGAAAATTGTAATTATTTAATCATTTATTTCTAATATATATGTACCTACAATAATATTTGTTTTAAAAATTAAGTATTGGAATAAATAAAATAATATTTGAACTTTTAAATTAAATTATTGACTAATAATCAATAATAATACCAATAAATGTATAATATAATATTCTTGTTGAAAACGTAAATTCTATAGCACACAGAGTTTCTTATGTGTTCCTATGTATGACGAGCCAAAGATGAATGTATCATCTTCTTAGGTCTAATCTTTGATTATAGAATATTCTATAATCAATGTTCTAATGTATTCTTCTAATATATTATAATATTGACTACATGAGCCAAAATTGAAATGTATTAAAACATAGGTTATAATATTTCAAAAAAGTTTTTCCATAATGTATATTCAAGCTCGAATTACTTAAATACAAAAATTTGTTTGTAGTAAGTAGTCATGTACTTAAGTATAAGATATATTAAAAATATAAATATAAATAAATACATTCATAACTATATATTGTATATTAAGTATGAATGTGAATATTAATATAACTAAGCCGTTTTATTTTCTTCATGAAACAAGGAAGGTACATTTATTTTTATAACAGTGGTCAGGGACGTAACGTATAATTCGGGTAAAATGATATATTTTATCTCTTAACATAAACATAATATAAGACATTAAAACTATGTAGGTGTATATGATACATTATAATTTTTCAAAAATTATTTGTTGGAACTTGGCATGTTGATTGGACTGTTAACAACCTTCACCCACGCATTCATACATCTAAAGTTATAATTTAAATTTAAAAATAAGTTAAACATTTTCAGCAATAACAATGACAAGAAAATTAAATAAATTTTAAAGAAAACTATAATTTTGAATAAATGTAATAGCAGCTAATCTACGGTTATTTTGTACATATGTACAAATATTCGTTATTAATCTATGCGTAGATAATGATTTATGACTTAGGAATTTATTTATATATTTTTTTATGTAATAAATAATAATTTATTTTGAGAGAAATTCGATATTTAATGAGGCTTAAAACTAAAAAATATTTAAGTTCATCAATTTTTTGTTTTGTATTAGTACCAACGAAAATGTACATGATACGTGTTACCTACGTAATGCATTCCCTTGTAGTTGTTTTTAACACTGACGTATTTTGAAAATAGATATTGAGAATTTCATATTTGACATACCTATTTGATGTCCATCGTCTATATTTCGCTGATTTATGGGTTTATATATTAAAATTACTTAAGAATAGTACAGAGGTCTATCGTACACTAATTTTAAAACAATTTCAGAGATGAATGATAATTACCTTTAGATTAAAGTCCAATAAAATATGTAAAACATGAAATATGTTACAATACAAATAATGTTACAAATATACAATAAGTTATTCATTTGAGATTTTAAGTTTATTGAATATTAATTAATAGGATTATTATTTAATAATTTTGATTCTGATGATGATAAATGTGTATCAAATAATACAAAGTATCTATTATATAATTTTATAAGTACCAACAAATACAATCGTGATTTAAATTATTACTGTTAAAAATATGAAATTTTATCATTAGTCGTCAAATTTCACTGTATAATTTTAGTACTTAATATAATTATAATTTTTAGGTATATATTAGGATATAACATATACTTAAAATATCATTAAGTAATATTGAATAAAATATATTATTTAATCTGTGATATAATATAATTTTAATAAACATACAAATATTTTAAAGTTACCTATATCATAATTAATAGGTAATTAAGATAATAAGAATTTATTATTTAACTACAAAGTCTTACCTGTAATTAAATGTCTTAAATTAATAGGTACATTACTAAAATTGTTCAATGAATGACATGTACAAACAAACGTTAAGAACATGTTTTTATTACTTGAACCAATGAACCGTATTTTTGTTAAAATAAAAATATAATATTATTTTTATCAATTCTAGTTTGTCTTTCTCTGTAATATCTGGAATAAGGACCTTTATATCATTCTATTATTTCATTTATAAAACCCGAATTATAAAAATAACTCGTAAAGAAGGGAAAATTAAAACATATGATGCACAGTTAGGTACCTACTACAGATGAATAGGATCTACATTTTATTATTCTATTCAAAATATGAAAAATATATTTAATAAAGTCAATATAAATAAAATGTAGTGTTCATTGAATATTGTCCCTCAAAACTATTATGAGGAAATAGATTTATCTTGCTATGGTAATATCTATATTCTATAAAGATAATGTACAATGTATGATGTAAAGTTTTAAACGTACAACGTAAATGGTAAATACCACCTCAAACTATGCCTTGTATGTTATTCACTATTATTATTATTAATACAAATTCTTTTGAAACGTGTGTACATATGTTTTTAGGGGATTTTGGAACCTACCAATGGAGACAGTTTTTACTTCATTTACTGTCAGCATTCACAGCTGGTCTACATATGATGACTTTATCTACAGTAGCTGCGGAGCCTGCATACTTGTATTTATAAAATATTTATACCTACTTAATTGTTTTAACTTTGAAGTATACAATAGTACACTAGTCTATTTCGATAGAAAATATGACTTAATCTTTTTATATAATTGCATGATATTTAAAGTTCTATTCAAAAAATGTAATTTGTTATAAAATTGATCAAGTATAATACTCAGTATTCAGTAATGTTATGATTTGTAATCATTTCATAATGCAATTTAGAAATACTATCGCTTTTCAAATTTAAAAACTATTTAGAATTATATGAAATTGAAAGCCTATTATACAATTAATATATATATATATATATAGGTACTATAACAGTATTATTTGATTAACGCATTAATATAAATAAAATACAACTTATTAATTACTAAATTAAAACTTAAAATATCTTTATGTTCAAAGCTGTGCTAATATTACACAGTCACCTGAGTCAAATTCTACATATACGATTGCGGTACCTGGGATTCTTAATGATTCATGTAAAGTACTGAACAGTTTTAACGAAACTGTGGCTTGTGAAAATTGGATATTTGATAGAACATACTACGAAGATACTAGAACTACAGAGGTAAAAACCAAAAACAAATGTAAAATTGATTTTATGAAGATATAATGTACGATTATCGGCTACAATTAATATTATTAATTAATTTAAACAAATAAGGTGTATGTAATCGATTGTAACATAAATTGATACCTACACAAATACATGGTTATATTTTTAGATGCTTACTTAGCATGTTAAACATATTCATTTTTTAATTTCAACTTAATACAGATAACTAAGCAAAATATTTATTCACGTAAGAACTATAACTGTATTTTACAATTTATATAGTGGGAGATGATTTGTGATGACCGATGGATGGGATCTTTAGCACGGATGAGCTATATGTTTGGCGTTTTTACCGGCGCAGTTGTACTCGGCAGTCTAGCTGATAAGTATGCGGATATATTTAACAATATATAATGACGTTGATGGATAAAATATAAACTTTGATATATATATTTTAGTTAATTAACATTAAATAATCGTTCGTGCTGGTGATAACCTAACAGCATTATTTCCGCTGAATCGAATGTAAAAATAATAATAATTAAAACTCCAACTTTATTGTTGGTAGGCATCATTAACATACTAAAAACAATGATCTATTATTATTTTATTTAACTCGTGGCAGCTCTGGCCTCTGACCATGCATTGGGTGTATTTAAGGAAATGTAGGTTTTTTTTGGCTGGTTGATTGGTATAGGTTCTAACTCGCAGTGCGTATTATATGAGCATGGCTTCGTTGCTAAATTCTCGGGTGGTCATCAATCCAGAAATTAATATTATAAAGTTACATTGTACCGGTGAAAAAGAACCACGGCTTATCACTGTGCCTCAAAAGAAAATATCTAAATAAATGCAATTTTAATAGTCAAAAGTTTTTCTTATTAAAAGATTTTACTATTTTACGACTTTAATTTATTTTAAATCGAATAAATATTATTATATGATAAGTTAATTTAGTCACCTACTCAGTTACATGAATAAAAACATGTATAAATATTTGGATAAATTAATTCTGTGTGTATTTTTTTTATAAAATATTGATGAACAACGAGGAAGATAAATGTTATAGATTTCATTATCCATAAGTATTTTTATATACCTTATTAAACGTTAAATTGATATAATATAACATAAGATTTATTAATCCTGACTACTGATAATTCCATCTATTGATAAAATAAGTAATATTGTTATATAATTGGTATAAAATGTTTAAGTAACAAATATACTGTAATTATTACTCTATTATAACATTATATACCTACCTACAGTCTATAATAATATACATTATTATTGAATAATGTGAAAAACAAAATTAACTACAATTCAAATATTTCGTGTTTATTATTAGGTACTACCTACTGCAGTACTTCATTAAATTTAATGTTGTACAGACAATTTAATTTAAATAAATAAAATGTTATTTAAACACAAGTTAGATCAGTTAGAATAACCACGTTTGAGTCGTGTATAAACGTTTGAAACATAAAACGAATTTTTAAGATAAAATATGACGACATGAAAATAGCATTTAGTATGAAGCAACTTGTAATGCGTGCATTAACTTGTAGGTACCGACATAACAGTACTTTTTTTTCTTTATTATTATATATCCTTTACACTTTCATATAATATAATTTATAAGAAATAATATTATTTTTCTTTCTCTTATGATTCATTCAGTTTACTGAATACTTCAGTTTAATATTAAGGTTTTCAAAATGTTTTATATATTCATTTTCCTGATCTTTCACTGAACTCTTCTTTACCTTCTTATCCTCTTTGAGTGCTTTCCAGTCCAACACTTTTTTATTTTCTTATCACTTCCTCCTTGACTTGTTGCTAATATAAGTTGCTAACTAATTAATTTCTTAGTCAATTTCAAAGTTTTATAAATTCTATTGGTTTTATTTTAATTTATTTGTTGATTATTTTTAATATTCTCAAACAGTAATATTCTGTCTATTTAAACTATGTAAATATATAGTAAATACTTAATACTTATGTACCAAATATATATAAATACATTATAATGAATCATATAACTATAAAAATTCGAAATATTATTATATTTAGACTAACATTGACTACCATATTTTTTTCTTTTTATATTCCTTTATCTTTTCTATCAACAGCTAAAGTATCACTGATGGGTGCCTTTTTTAATCACGATTCCGTGACCATTTTTTCATTCCTCACATATACTTATTGTCCATAATTGTATAGATTATTTATATTCTTAATAAAAATTTAAGAAAAATATATATTCCTTTACCTAATATAAATTGTATAATTAATATGTTTTATTAATTACATTAATTACAATCAATATGAAATAGATTGAATTGTATTATTAAAAAAAAAATATATAATTTTATTCATAGCATCATATTTTAAAATGCCCCAATGTATAGTTGTATTAATATAAAATATTTACCTAAACAGATTTGGCAGAAAGACAATTTTCTGCATTTCAGCTGTAGCACAACTGATTCTTAGTATTGGAGTTGCATTTCTTCATAATTATTGGATATTCATAGCCACCACATATGTGTATGGGATTTTTGGTTCATCTGGATCTTATATATCAGGATTTGTTTTGAGTATATATTTATGGTAAAAGTATGTCGTAGTTTTTTTAACTGTACCTATTTATATTAATTTTATAGCTATGGAGTTAGTGGGACCCTCAAAACGCTCTGTTTGTGGGATTTTATTTCAAGCAACATTTGCTCTTGGTATTATGGGTGTATCTGTATGGGGATATTTTATCAAAGACATATTTTTACTTCAAATCATATACGGCTTACATAGTTTATTACTAATTCCTCATTACTGGTAAGTAATTTAAATTGATTTAGTTCAAATATGTTCTCATGCTGATATGATACTTACTTCATATACTATTTCATATACTCAATTACTATGTACAGGTTAATCGACGAGTCTCCACGATGGTTATGGGGCCAAGGAAGAAGAGAAGAAGCGTTTGAAATTATACAAAAAGCACTGAAAACTAATAATAAGACACTGGCATTACCATTAGAAAAGGAACAAGTTATATTAGATAAAGATGGCAACGAAACAAAAAAGCATATAGACGTTCAATCGTTTTCAATATTAGATTTGTTCAAAACACCAAACCTGAGAAAGAATACTATGAATGTTTGCTTATTTTGGTAAGAACAATACAATTAAGCATTATAAATTAGAAATAATCTTAAATTTTTTCTGTAACTATATTTTTATTTGTTTAATGGTGTAATATAATTTCTTAAGTTTGTCTTATGTACCTATTAATTTTAATTTTAAGTAATCAGTGGAATGCTATTTATTTATTTAACCATTACATGTCAGTAGGGAAGAACTCTGATGAGACCCGTAAGCAAAACAAGTGTACGAGGGACTCTGTCGATAGACAGTAGGGCTTTAAATAAGTTTTAGTTGACTTCAATGTGAGGGAGTTTGAATTCTTAAGATATTTCATATATATTATATACACATATATTGATACTTGGTACAGCCTTTATTTACTGTATTTTTACTCAGAATTGTTTTTGAAATTGATGATTTATATTTTCTTTTAAATTGAGAATAATACAATACTATAGTTTATACTGAATATTTAGTTAAATAATTGAGTATAGGAGACTTAATTTTTTTACCTTGTCAAAAGTCGAAATTTTTTTGTTTTTAGTCTTTATTTTATAAAATAACGTAATATGATGATTTTTATTCACTTGTACCAATATATCATTATTGATTATATTTTAGGTTTGCTGCTAGTTTCGGATACTATGGAATTTCATTCCAAACAGGAAAGTTAAAAGGTGATCCATATTTGATGTTATTTGTGATGGCCGCCGTTGAAATGCCAAGTTATGTATTTGTAACACTAGCAATGGATCGTTTAGGAAGACGATTTCTCAATAGCTCGATGATGATTATTGGAGGAACCGCTCTATTAGCTTCTGCATTCCTTCCATTGAGTAAACTATACTAAGTCTGTGAATTTCTTTATGGATATTAAGTACTAACAAGTGTTTTAATGTTACATATAGTATCAGAATCAATATCTATCAGTGCTGCGTTTCTCGGAAAATTTTGTATAGCTGGAGCTTTTGCCATCATATATAATTATACAGTAGAACTCTATCCCACTGTGGTTCGAAATACTGCTATTGGACTAGGAAGCATGTTTGCGCGTTTAGCGGGAGGTTTTACTCCTTTAGTTACACTATTGGTTAGTAAAATATTTTACAAATAAAAAGTTAAAATACTCGAAAAATGTTATTATAATACATATTTTAACATTGATCAGTTAAAATTGAATATAAGTTTATCTATATTGCCATAAGGTAAGTACTTGATTATCGAACAAATACTATGAAATAAGACAGCACAAGCACAACTAATACCAAAGTAGAAGACATTTGTGGATGTAGGGTACAAGAAGTATTGAAATTATCATTGACAGTTAATTTTTTAACAAAATAGTCAATTTTTGAACACAAAAATGTTTTGGGACTTTTTTCAAGAATTCTTGATGTAACATAGTCAACATTTGGACCCGTACTTTGAGAATTATTCAAATTTAAAGTTGTGTATGAAAAGTATAAAATAATTAAAACATTAATAATTTTCTTTTGTCGTTATAGCTTCAAGATTACGCAAACATAATATGATACGTAACTTTTTGCGAATCTGTAGAAGCTATAAAAAAACTATCGATAAATGCCGGTCATAGGTTAGTTTCTGCTTATTTCTGCTTATACTCATTCCATACGGCAAACATTGCGAATTGAACACGTACACCTTCAATATTATACGTGCACCAAATTTTAGATAATGAAAATTACTACGATTACGATAAAAATTATCGAATGTTGTGCCATTAATTATAATAATTACTCTATAATATACTTATATACTTATATAATAATTCTAACATTACCTTGTATTTATAATCAATGGTTGTTCATTATTTGAATAGGTATAAGAAATTGTAATCAATAGTATGAACACAAGTAATCTCCTAAAGTTCGGGTTCAAATGTTGACTCTTTTCCGAAAAAACTCCAGAAAAATTTACTGAATAATTATTTGTTTGAAAAATTTTGTTCTCTTTAAAAACCAATACTTCATACCTAATTCCCAGAATCACAAAAAAACCTCTTTATTAGGAAGCCAGAATTTGAAAAATAAATTCTAACTTTTATGTTTTAGTTTATTATAATTAATAATATATATATTATATAATGTTGTAAGGGGTAACTCCCGATTTTTTAAGAGGACTGAATACATATATTATTGAAGTTAAATGTAGAGTAAGAATATAGATTTAAATTTAAATTATATTAGTGGGCATGATTAAATTTATTTCATTTTTATAGTTATAAATATAGTATTTATAAATACCTCTTGTCACCAAATATTATAAGTATAATATTATAAAATATATATAAAAAGAAAATATAATTTCTCAAGATTGATAGAAAATCATATCATTTACAGAAAAATCATTGAAAAAGAAGTGCTTATAGCAAATATGACCTTTGAAATTCCAGTCTTCGAATTACATTTTTAATATTTTAAATTAATTAAAATAAAAAGTTAATTGTTTATGGTTTTTTTTAGGATTCGTTTGACTCAAAAGCTCCTACAATCACATTTGCACTAGTTACACTTTTATCTGGTTTTTTGAGTACTTTACTCCCCGAGACACTTGATACAACAATGCCTCAAACCATGGAGGAAGGTGAAGAATTTGGAAAAGGTGATACATGTTTCTCAACTGGATTTTTTGGACGTTCAAAAAAACTACCGAAAGAAAAAGATATACCATTAGAAAGTTACAAATCGTAACAAAAAACTACATAGTAATCATGTATTCTAATTTCAGTTATTTTTGTGTAAAATACTTTTTTAAATGTATATTTTAGAGATATTAATTTACATTTTTTATTTCATTTTGAAACTCTTTCTCATTTTTTATTTATTAATATTAACTAGAAATTAAGGATTTTACCGTACTTTTATTAAAAAAATAGTTATCCAACGACAAATTAAAAAAAATAATAACAATAACGTTTTTAGTTTTATAAAAACGGTAAGAATGTATAAAAAAATTCTAAAATTGATCGTTCTGTAATTTATAAGATTAATTATAAATATTAATATTAACTATTGCTAAAAAGATGAATATTTTAAATAAATTTCTTAGTTTAAGTTTGAAATAATCACATATAAAATATTTAAGTTATACATTTATTTATTTAAATTATCATTGTTTTTATATTTATTTGAAAAGAGGACTGAAGCAAAGTTCTTTTCAAGTTTGTGTATTATGATTACAGTGTTTTTAATTAATATTAACTGCCATTTTTAACATGCATAATATATGTTAGTAATGTTATTATAATTTATAATAATTTACCAGTTAGTATCATAGCTGTGAATAATAATATAATACTTACTTTATGCAATAGGTACCTACGTATAGTCCAAGGTCCAAAGTCCCAAAATTCAATAAACGTTTAATACCTACTTAATTAGAGTGAAATTAAATTTATTACTTATAGTATAATATACCAATATAATATTACTTATATGTATATAACTATGTTAGATATAATTGGGTAAGTAATATATTTTATTTTAGCAGAAGATTCTTAAAAAGAATATTTATGATGAAACCATCAAAAAGTAAATTTATCTAGTAGCTGGTACCCATAAAAAAAATAGTTTGCATTGTCTATTTTTTTAAAAACTATTTTCATAATATACCGATGATTATTTTTCTACTTAGCGTGGTTTTATATATTAATTTATTGGGTAAATAATAAGTTTTGGTGTTTGACAATCGTTGGGTGTAAATATAGACAACAATTTAATCAGTCTAAATTATAATAGTTTACTAAAAACTAAATATTAAATATCTGATTGATGTTTAAAAATTTTAAAAATTTTAAAAACTTGTTTATTTATAAAAACTGCTTCAACTTTATTCACAATCCTGCAAGGATATTGCGACTGAAAATTATTAAATTAAAACCGGTATAGTACATATAACATTACATAGCGTATTTATATATACTATTTTTGTCATAAATGTGCATCTATTAAGTATATAGGCATATAAGAATATGAAGTAAGATCATATTTTACTTATATATATATCTTACTAAATGCATATTGGAATAGATTTTTGTCGGAAAACGCGAGTTGGGTCCCTGGATATTTAATCACTTCAATTAAACACGTGTTGGGTCGCGATATTCTAAGATAATACTCGAGTTGGGTCCGCAGTGTAATCAAATAATACTCAAGCTGGATCCGCAGTGTTATAAAATAATACTCGAATTGGGTCCGCGGAAAAATTTTAATAACTCTGTTAAACGAAAATCACAAAAAGATATCTTTACATGACCTTCGAAACTCATTAGAGGTCTAAGTTAAAAAATGATGACATATCTATGATTTAAAATTAATAAGGAACAACATTCATTATGCTCGTTGAGTTCTGTATCCATAATTATCTAAAAACACGTCAGAAACACAAAATTCTTTAAGTACGATGAACATAACTACTAACAGAGGAGAACATTTTTTGTTTTGTAGGTAATAATTTGGTAGACAATATCATAGATTTTTTTACGAAACTTGAAAGCGTCGTGTGATGTTACTAGAATATATATTGATGGGACGTTTAAAAGTTGTCCAAAATACTTTTTACAGCTTTTCACTATTCCACTATTCATGGATTTTGTAATGGATTGTACGTGCCATTGATATTATCCATCAAAATATCGGAAACGTACATAAAAGCTTTTCAGCATATTATGAGTTATTGCTCTTCTATACAACTAAATTTTAAACCTACCGAAATTTTTGTTGATTTTGAGGTTGCGATTCACATTTATATCGTTACGTTTAGCCAGAAGAAATGATAAAAGGTTGTAGATTTCACTTAGACCAAAGTTGGTGGCGAAAAATTCAACATCTTGGACTATCAAAGGCTTATAAATGTTCCAATAGTGATATAAGTGATTATCTTAAGTGTGTTTTTAGATTATCATTTTTAAAACCAAATAAGATGTTTGATTGTTTTGTTGACGATTTATGATCATCAAACCAATAAATGCAACTGTAAATTGTTGATACATTTAATGACACCATCCTAGAAACTAATATAAGACAAGATGCATTATTCCCTCCTAAAATTTGGGCTGAGTTTGCTGCAATTACAAATCATACTACAAATGTTTTAATACGAAATTAAAATCAAGTTTCGAACGTTTCGGTGCTCTTCATCCAAACATTTTTGTGTTGATACCCTCTACTTATTCAAAGTGAAATGTACGTTGTACTTCGGAGCTCCGCAACAACAGTAAATAAAAAATAGCTGGGAAGGAAACATTTTTAAGAGAAAAAATTGCTATGCAAGTGGAGAGTTTACCAGATTAAGTATTATAAAAGATATGTCATTTAAATTTCTACCCAATCAGTAAATAACATTAAATAAATAATAATTAGGAATAATTAGAAAAAAAAAAAATGTTTAGGATATTTTATAGTCAACCTCCACGTGGTGTCTCCTGGGTAACGCTAATAGGCTACAGTAATCCAACTTTTCTTAAAATCGATATATCGGGACCCAACTCATGTGCTTGATAAAATGCGTCAGAACCCAACTCGTCTACTCGATAAAATACGTTGGGACGTAATAAATCATGACTAATACTAAATTATTTCTAAATTATTATTATTGTCATATGCAATCATACACTTATTGTAATTGCATAATTATAATTTAATTAATTCTTAATTCTTAATCAAACAATGTATTATTTTATATTCGGACTCAAATAGTATTTTACGTTTCTACATGATTACACTGAGTACACATTTAATCAAATTAATATTCTTTCGGAGTCTATAATACATGTTTAACGATAAACGTTGAAAATTATTATGCACGTAATTATATCTGATTGGAAAATGGTCCGAAGAAGCCCAACTTATCTTTCGAAATTCATAAATCAATGTTTAAACGACTATTGCACATGGTAATTAATGAAATATTTGTTGAGCAAAGCAACATAATATACTATATTATACTATTACTATATAGTTCAAATGTTCAATCGATCATCATTATGTAGGTACCTATAGTATATAGCTATAGAACAACAAACATAAAATAAAAATAATATCGAGGTGTATGAAAAATTGTAATCTTCTTTACATCGTTCAACTTCAAAGACTTGATTGCTGTATGGTGATGTACAATTTACATATTATATCAATGGTTATTAAACATACCTAATTATCATGTTCGGGACTTCGGGAGTGTGACTCCGTAATTAGCGGGTTCAACTGTTCAATAACGCCTCATGTCCTACGTTGTATTTATCCTCAAGATTCTACATCTCCTTCATGCGACTATTATACTTAGCCATATCTGCTCTTGCTTAGTTATTCCAACTCAATTTTCTCGTCGTATTATAGCCGACCCTTATTCTTAATAGTTCAATTGACGCTTTTGATACACCTGCTAGCTTCAATATTAACGTCTCAACCGAAGTAACTATTTCACTAAAATCCACTCTTTATAGGTACATCGGTTTTATAAACATTCACTAATATGATATTAGTAATATCCCACCGTGCCAAATTTTCATTATTTCATATTATTATGTGTAGGGCTCGGATTTATATGGTTTAAAAACCTCAGAAATATGCACTATGTTTGTCAAAACGTGGTTTTGTTTAAAATTTCCCGTTTTTCGTAATTTTTTTATCTGTTTCTTCGACGCTTTAAAAAAGTATTAAAAAAGTTAGATTCTTGAATTGCCCAAGTATGTGAATGTGCAATATATTGCACAGTATGAAGACGACATTTTACAAAAGTCAAAATTTACGTCAGAGTTTTTAGTTATTTTCGTTACATTATAATATGAAATAATGAAAATCTGACACGTCTGACTAGCAGCGCTCGGCAGCTAATTGAACTACACCGTAATGAGTTGTGACCGGGCCGTCGTGTACAAATCGTATTATCGATGACTAACCTGATCTGTATAATCTGTGGTATAATCGTGAACGTGAACTTATCTTACTTATCAGCTAATTGTCGTACCTGATAACTTATCACGTATCACTATAATTCAACAATTACTCCTACTGGCTACCACAATATTAATATTTTATTGTTAACTTTCCTACTATACAATTATTATTAGACAACACGTAGATAAACATTTCAAAAATATGTCTACCAATGCTATGGAAATGTGCTATTGTACAGCTATTTTGTCACGTATGTAACATTAATTTTAATAATAAACCATAAACTACAAGAAAAGTCATAAGAATTAAGTACTATTTAAATGAATCATGTTACCTGAAAACTCTTCAATCTATCATGAAAAACAAGTAATAACAACAAAACATTTTTATTTAAGTTCCAAAATTACATTTTGTCTACAATACTTAATTTATTTTTATAAATATTTAGTCAAAAGAATTGTGTGCCTTACATGCTCTCAACAATTTGTTTCAATCAAAGGAAGCATTTAAACAATTTGAACTTGATGCTATTTGCTTCTCATTGTCACCAAACAATTATATAAATCCACATAGATCAATTTTAGGTCTTGGTAACTATGATGTCAATGTTTTGATTGCTGCATTACAAAATAAAGGTTATAGTGCCTTTTGGTTTGACAAAAGAAAGTTAGTATCATAAATTATTTTACAATATTATTGGAAATATTAACAATTATATAAAAGTTTAATGCATATAAATTATATATCGTTATTTTAGGGATCCAAAAATGTTAAAGTTGGATCAAATATTTGGTTTTGTGATGAATATACCAAGTGAATGTCGTTTAGGCTTTGTATGGCTACCATTAAAAAGAAGACATTGGATATCTATCAAAAATATTAATGGAATTTATTATAATTTAGATTCAAAATTACCTTGTCCATCTCAAATTGGAAACGTATGATCTTACTTAATTCTTAATTTTTTTTGTCAATTTTATAAGATATTTATGTTTTTTGTAGGAAGATGACCTTTTTAATTACTTTAGAAATCAACTTCATGTAAACGATAATCAGTTATTTGTTGTTGTAACTAGTGACACTAATAAGTGGATTGCTTCAGAAGATATTTCTTGATTGACAAAATATACAATATCCTGATTGATTTTGTATTTATATACATATTAATAAAAATGTGTAGTATATTTTTGAATAATCTTAAAACATGCAAAATATATGATATGCATAATTGAATTAAAAATCACTCACTATTATTGTATTAGGTGTACAAACAGCATAGGTATGTGATTATTTTTATTTTTGTTACCAGTATTTTTTCAAAATAATATTTATTAATTTATTTTAATTGCACCTATACATTTAAATAAAAATTATATTTTATAACAATTGTATTATATATTTATTTTTAAATATCTTAAACATTATCATTCCAATTTAAACAGTTAAACAATGTACTAAAAAAAAAAAAACAAATTGTTGAAAAATCACAAGTCTTGTTCAATATTGATTCATAAAAACATAAGTTTAACAAAAACAGATGATATATCTAATAAATACAAAGTTTATTTTTGTAGATTAAAATTAATAAATAAATAATCCATATGTATGTAAAAATAAAATTGTGCATAAACCAATATTATTTTGTCTGTATTTAATTAATAAACGAATGCTAAATAACTAATCAATAATATATATTATATAACCTATTCTAATAAAAAAGAAATAAAAATAATAAACTATGAAATATATACTGATATACCAGTATTAATTTTGTACAAAAATGGAGTAGTAAAAATAAAAATAAATTAAGTATAAATTATAAATATTTACTTAACATTTAACAATAAGCAATAATATTATACAAAGTTGAAAAATAAATGCATATAAATTATTTTGTTTAATATGTAGACAATTAAGAGATTAATTTTTATTTGTGTATGAATTAAGTTGATAAAACAAATAATAGTTTGAAATTTAGATCGGACATTTATATCTTACAACAATGATGGCATAATTTCTTTTAATATTTTGGATTTCTAGCATATTTAATTAAAATAGTTATGTTACTAAACTTTTAAATTTGATTAAGATCTAGGAATAAACATCAAGGTATATCTTGTATTGAGAAAGATTACAGTACATATATGAGATACAATGAAAAATATATGATTATTTTCAAAATTACAAAAATATATAGTTTTGTTTACATTTAATTTGGTCAAGTGTTTAACAGCTACCTGTATATAAGTTACTGAAGCATTAAAGATTCTAAATTCCTATGTAAAATTGTATCTTTAACCGCATTGAATACAACTTTAATGTTTTCTGTGTCCACAGCAGTAGTGAAATGATGAAACAAAGATTTTCTGGGATCACGTTTTGCTTGACGAAAGAAATCCAATAAAAATGCTTGTACATCAGGTAAACTATGAGGATCACCTATAACAATGATAATTATTATAATATAATTTATTTAAAAAAAATCAACAATTGTCATAATAGGTTCACAACTCACACCAAATACAAGGCAAGCTTGAAATATAAATTTATATGAATTATTAAATTGGTTATAAATATTACTATAAATTCGATCGATACCCAGTTACAACTCTTATAAGTGCAATTTATTACCTTCAAAATTCGAAAAATAATGCTTGATATTTGTTTCTTTTCTTTCTAATTTGTCAGCCAATAAGTCAGTTTTGTTCATAAAAAGAATTATAGAAACTCGTCGGAATATTACATTATTTACTATGGAATCAAATATATTTTTTGATTCTTCTAATCTATTCGTTTTTCTGAAAAAAAAAAAAAAAATACAATTATTAGATTTAATTTAGCAAATTAAATGTATATTTAAATTTAATTTAAATAGTACACATGATTTTTTAGTTGTGAATGCAATTATACAACTGATTATATTATTTATAAACAATAAGTATAAATATTATCTTATAGTAAAAATTATAATTGTTCTATATAGTTATGTATACATTAAATTAATATTAAAAAGTATGAAATGAGATAGAATATATTATATATTATTATAAATAAAAAGTTAAGCATGAAAATCATGAAGGAATCGGTTTAATCAGGATAACAATTCGTCAGTGCTATAATAAAAAAACGGAATATAGCAAGTCACAAATATATATTTTATTATAACTAAGTAAATAATAAAAATATATATCATTTTCACAAAATATTAAATTATTAAATTCTCAGTATATATGTAAATACCTTTATTTGCTTTGTATATAAATATTAAATATACAATGAACTAAATTTTTTAATATATGATGTACATATTATTATTGATCATAAATACTATTTATAATCAATGATATTATCAATTTTAAAGGCTATATTTTATTGAAAGTACTATTTGCTAGTGCTGAATACCAGTAATCATCATCACCTTATTAATTACAAAACTTATCTGCGAACAATTATAGTTTCAATAGCAGTAAATAAACATTTGCCTGGTTTAACATCTTAAAAACAATACTGTTGTCTATTACACACACCAAGAATTGACACATTATCACTGAATCATAGCAATCTTATATTTTTACTCAGATATATTCTTATCAAAAAAAGTGTGCATTGAAATATGAGAAAAAGTGACCTTGTTCACTACAGTAATTATTTTTAATTAAGAAACTGTTCAATACTAACACTTATTGATAGAACATTCCTTAAATAAAAATATATTTAATTTTGTAATACTGCTTAATTTTAATTTACTTAAAGGTATGGTAGATTTATCATAATTTTAAATTTTATTTATTTGATTATTGATTTAAAAAAATAAAAGATTCTAAGTCGATATAATAATATAAATAACCTAATTTACAGTAAAAAAAATAATGAAATATAAAATAAAATAATGATGTATTTAATCAAAAGGTGAATTTGTTAATTAATATTAATATTTTTTGTTAATATAGAATAAAATATGTTCATATTACTTTTACTCTATATTCCAAGATCAAGCTATTAAAAAGAATAAAAGACAATTTAATTTTAAATTATAAATAAAATTCAAAGACATTTTTATAACTGAAGCTTTTGGATTTACAAAGAATTAAACATATTTAACATTAATTTATCCTGTTCATAAAAATGATGTACATTGCATTCCATCATACCATTCAAATACATTAATCATTATGAAATTGGTTTGCTATACTATAAGCGAACCGTAAATATTTTGTTTAGGTTAAAAACTTGAAATTGACCTAGTTCATAACTAAGACCTTAGAATTGAAAGAAAGACATAAATAAACATACCTGTCTTCAACAAGAACTTGATCAAATTCTGAAGAAGAAACTAAAAATAATATTGATGTGACAGAGTCAAAACACTGAAACCATTTTTGTCGTTGGGATCTTTGTCCACCAACATCAACAAATCGAAATGGAATATTGTTTATTGGAATTGTAAATTCATAGATGCCTTTAGTAGCTCTTCGAGCATGTAAAATATCTTTATTAGTTGGTAAATAGTCCTAAAAAGTAAAATACACACAACATTAATTTTATTTCTCTAAACTAAATACTATATTTATGGAGTACATTTAACATTAATATAAGTAAATAAAATATCTTACACTTCTAGCAATATTTTCAATGTTATCCAGAAAATACTGAACAGAGTCACTAAGTTGAAACTCTCTCCTTCGTTCAAATGCTCTTTTAATAGCTGAATCTTTCCATAAGCAGTACATTGATGGAGCATATGCTAGGAATAATCGTGTATCCAAAGTAGTACGATTGTCAAAATTTAAAATATATTCAGCACGCTCATTATTATCTGGATTTTCCCATGGTATATCTAACTTTTGTCTAGCATCTGCTAATACTTTCATTCCTATTTTAAATAATAAATTCAGTCAATGTTTCATATCTATTATTTAAAAAGTATAAATAATATTTTTTACCTCTTAAAATATTTTGATAAATTATATGTTGATATTCAATGACAAGTTCAGGTTCAAAATGTATACCATGAATAATGCGCATTTGTTTGAGAAATGTTGATTTACCACTCTCACCAGCTCCCAACAAAAGTAATTTTACTTGTCGACGCAACAGGTGTTTATCTTTATCTATAAGTTTATCAATTTCTTTACTTTTATATCGTTGTTCCATTTCATCAGCGCTAAACTTGAAACGCAAACAACACGGACAGGTAATAGTACATCTTGCCATTTTTCAGGTCCTATCATCTTTTTCCATAAAACAAATCAATTAAGATTGAGAGTTTTGTTGATTTCTGAAAATACACAATTATAAATTAATCTTGAGACATTTTCTTTAAATATAATTGCACATAAGTTGCTTTAACTTTGTACTTATTTAATTAGGGATTAACATTAAGACTTCTCAAATAGTTCTACAATATAACAAACACTTTAAAGGAGGGTGGGTTATATTAGCCATTTAGCAAACACCGTATAACTTAAGAATTATTTGAAATGACATACAAGACTAAAAAATAAAAACTTACACACATTAGAAGAAATGAATTCCTTATGTTCAGTCATTTAGGAAATCCATTCGAGTGTAATTGGTTATCCACAAAACAACAATTATAATACAATGATAACTTCTAAATTACTATTACTTACAAAATAAAATAATATAATAATCTACAATTATACTTTTTAGGGCTTGTATCTTGAATTTCTTTTATTGTGTTTGTATTGATAAGTAGATAACATATTATTTCCACGGCACCTCGTACGGACGCCATCTTGTAGTGTATTAAACAACTATTGAAAAACATATTTATCATTTTATCAAGATATTAATAATTTCATTATTAACAAATAAACCGTAGTATTTATATTTATTGATACATCAACAACGTTTATCTCCGATTTTCTTGGATATATTTTAATATTTAATTGTTGTACAACATGTAATGGATTACCGGTATGTATTAAGCTAATATTTTTTTAAAGGATTTTTATGTTATTATCAGCGTTCCTTGAAGAGCATTTTTAATATCTGTTTGAACTATGTAATATTAGTTGAATTTAGGGGACTGATATAATTTTCTAGCACATCAATAATTTGTAAACCATACCAATATATTATTAACAATATTGAAATGACATATTTTATTTTATTATAAAAATTTAAACGATTAAAAATTTTCATACTCAATTGATTTTGAAACACTGTATAATAGAGCAATACTTCCATTGTAATGAAAATAGGGATTTCTATAAATGTACTTGTAACAATTTTTTCATTTTAACAATAATTAAATTAGGTAAAAATTTGTGATGCTTTTACAGTAATATAACCTTATTAGTTTATAACCTTCATATATTTTTTTTTTCATAAAACTAGTGTCTTTTAAAGTAAAAATTGTACTGCTTAATTATATAAAGGATTAAATTGTATAGGCATTTAAAGGTTGTGGGAGGGGGATTTCGTATTAATATGTTGATCTAGATGTCATCACTAGCGATGAAGGAATAATAATGAAGTATAAAATAGCGTGAAATTAAGAATGAAGGGAGGAAGTAACTTGATAACCTGCGATAACCAAGAAATTGAATCTTGGGAATAAGGAAAATTTGAATAAAAAAAATAGAGGATAGAGGACTTTTAAGAGAAAATGATAGAAATTGCACCAGGTTTTGTCATGAGGATGAGTGCAAAATAGGGTAAGAGAGGAGAAGATTATGCCCAAATCTTAGGTAGGAAAAAGATATTTTAGTTAGGGAGTGATAAAGTAGGAAACCATAGTTGGGGGTGATTATTAGGAATATTATACTTTTCCAGGTTGCATAATAAGCATAACACTGGAAAGGATGACCATTTGGATTATCTGGCATTCCTAATGGTTTTCCTGTAAAAATTTAAGAAGTCAGTGAAAGGAATCTCGGTTGGAGATGGATGGAATTCACAGCTTTGTTTATGATGAAAATCTGAAAACCCAGATATTTTAATATTTTTTTCGTGCATTTTATTTTATCTCAAAGTAATTTATAATAAGTCTAATTAGATATGTCATAGAAGTCTCAATGTAGGTAAGAATGTTTATAATGAACTAATTTTAGCATTTTTTCATACAGTGAATTATAATAATTTATTGAATATTAGTTTATTATATAATATATTATAATAACATTATATTTATACTTGCCCTTCAATTATGATGCGTTTCATTTCTGTGATATCAACTTATATTGAAAGTTACTTTATTTTGAGTATTTGATTTATAATAGAAGATATAAAATTAAAATAATTACCCACAAAAAATCAAGGAAATAATAAAACAATTTGGAGCTTTATTGATCCTTTATTAACACATAATATATAGATGTATTCAATATACATAATTTATAAGTAAAATGTACTACTATGTAATATGTAATATCTAATTAAGCCTTGAAAACTATTTTAACATATCATTGTAACATCACTAAAATTTTAATTTTTATAAAATGGAAAATATAGACAATTTTTGTAGGACGGAATTCCATCCAAAACTTATTATTCTAGGTACGTACCTAACTTCAGCTATATACTTAAAAATATTAAAATATGTACTTAAGTATATTATTAGATACATAAAAAAAAACCATTTAAATTCCTTATAAGAAAAACATTTTTTTCTTTTTAACTTGAAGTCTAGAATACTTTTATAATATTATTATATTTGAATCGTCATTTAGGAAATATTTTGTAACAAATTGTATAAAATGTTAAAGTTTATAATTTTTTAATGTGGTCATTCAATGTAATATAGTGTTTTACTTGTATCAATAAGTATTTAAATTTTTTTTTTTTTTCAATAGGTCATCATTAAAATGTATTATAAGCCTTTAGGTATACTCATCATTTATAAATTTTAAAAGAGATATATATCTGTTTTTCTATAAATAAATTACTATGGCTAAAATTATTAATATATAAGAATATTTTGGTCTATTATAAATTTATACAAACTTCAATTTTTTATAAATTGAATTCTGTATATAACAGCGTGGAGTTATTATATTTTTCCAGAAATTATCACAATAAATTATATTTAAATTAACAAAATTCAAAATTGATTATGTCGAAAAGAAATAATGATGAAGGAGGCTCTGAAGAACCTCCCGTGAAGAAAGTACAATTTGAACCTGTTAGACTTGGTCCTATCTCTACAATGGAAGATTTAGATATGAAAGTTCTACAGTACCAAAACAAAAAATTAGCTCAGGTTAATAATTCAATATAATATAATATTTTATGTAAAATCTTGGATTTTTATAATTTATTAATTTTTCAGAGGTTAGAACAAAGAAACAGATTGGAAGGCGAATTAAGAAACAGAATTGAACAGCTGGAAAAACGGCAAACACAGGATGATTCCGTTTTAAATGTTGTAAATCGTTATTGGAATCAATTAAATGAAGACATCCGTATTCTTTTACAAAGATTTGATGCTGAAACAGCTGATGAATTAGAAAGCAAAAGTAATTTTAGTGCTATTATGTTATTTAATTCTTTATTTTTAATGTATTTGTGGAATTTTATACCATGTTTATGTAATAATATTTTTAATTTATGTATTTATTTTTAGATGAGAGTGAAGTTACAACATCATTTTTAGTACAATTATCAACTTGGGATAAAGAAGAATTAGATGAAAAATTAGCTAATCGAGTCCAAGTGTCTAAACGAGCAGTAGCAAAAGTTATACAAGCTTTTGATAGACTGATGCAAAGAAATGAGAAAATTACACTTGCTCTTAAAGGCGAATTTGAAGGTGGTATGTAATTATTTAAATTTTATATGTTCTTTTATATATATATTATCTAATGATGTAACAGCTTTACAGTTATGAATGAAATTATATGTACATATACAATATTTTAACAAAATAAGGATTGATATTGATTATTATAAATTATGTACTTCAATAATATTAATATTATCAACTGTGTCAATTATAATAAATCCATTCTCAATAATATAATACGTGGCGTTAAGATGACATTATATGATATTTTGGTTTATTATATTAAACTTGTGTAAAAGAACACATTTTATATAATTGTCAGATTACAAATTATCTATGTAGTTTAATTATTAGGATATAGTATGGGTACATTAACATAAAAATATCTTTAATTTGATGGTAAAATTGATGATAAATACAATTAAAAAACATAAATATAATTATATATATATATGTATTTCAATTTGAACAGATGAAGCACCTAGTATGGATGAAACAATCCAACAAGCTAACAGTGATCTTCAAACTGAAAATCAAAAATTACAATCCTTGAATACATCGTTGCATAAAAAATATCATTCAATGTCATTGAAGGTAATTATTTTGGTTCTATAATTCTTTTAAATTCAAATTTTTTAATAATAGTATATTTTATTTGCAGACCTTTCAAAAATGGAACTTATATTTAATTATAAAAATGATTCATTATTATGTCTATTTTTTTTTATCTTAGTTGGCAGGCTTACAAGACAATGTAAATTGTAAAGAAACGGAAGTGGCTGAAATGCGAAATCAAATTGAAGAGTTACAATATGAATACCAAAAAATTTTGGACAGAAATTATAAACTAGAAACACATCTAGCAGAAGCAAGGGATAAATTGAAAGGATTAGAAGCTATACAAATTGATGATAGAATTATTCCAAAACAAGATACATCTATTACACAATCAAACTTATCACTGCAAAAGGTATGTGTTGTATATAATTTACATTGTTTTAGTACAAATTCTTATAGTAATCAAATTTAAGTTAATTTTTAGAATTATTTATTTTATACAGAAAGTCCAATAAAAATTTTCTTACAATTTTAAAGTAGAAGAAAAACTTATGGTTAACCTTGTATTAAAAATTTAATTATGTATAGAAAAGCATTTGGTGAACATTTTAAGTATTTTCGGTTTGTTGTGTTGTTTTTAAGTGAGCAAAATAAAAAAGAACAGGACAACAATTTGCTCTGCTATACAGTAAGTCAGTAGGGGGTGGAATGAACCTCGTTCATAGGATAAATCATTTTAATGGATGTATACAATTTGAATTCAATGATAGGTATCATCGCATACGAACACAATTTTGAACAGATGATTTCTTAGTCGTAGATATATTTAATATATTATGTTCTATTTAAATTGTAATATTATGTCATTATCTGCATTTCAAACACTTATAAAAAATAACTGTGTGTATATATTTTAATAATTTTTGGATGACAGTGAGAACAAATTTTTTGTAACCTTCTATTAAATTCAAGTATTTTTTCCCAGCGAAATTTTTTTTTATCGACAAATATAAATAAAAATTGAGTATTTAAAATACCAATAAATAACTTAAAAATTATTAAAAATTTCTGAAAAGAAAATTATTTTAAAAAAATAACAACATTTTTGCAATTTATATTTTTTGAATAATAACAAATATCTAAAATCTTTTGAGGATAAATCATTATTTTATGCAATTTCTTAATTTTCAAATGTTCATAAAAAACTTTTCATGAAGTGCGTTATAAATTTTTTTATAGTTATTTAAAGAAAAACTTATGGATAATCTTGTGTTTTCAACTATAAAATAACTTGTAAATTTTTCCAATATTGATATATTTTATAAAAATTTGAAATTTAGACACTTATAAAAAAATTTGTTACTAACAATTTTTAATTTTATTTAATTGCAATCAGTACAACTTACTATAAACTTTGTTTTAAATCTTCAAGATTTTATAGAGTATCAAATTTTTGTGGCTAAAAGCACTGAATAGATAAAAGTTAAATATTTTCAATAGTTTTCAAAAGCTTCAGGAAGAATAAAAAAAAGTACTTATTAAAATCGAAAATTTTTGAAATATTTGGAAAACTTAACCATAAATAGAAAACGCTAATATGAAATTTTCTGAAAATGTTAAGTATTTGTAGTTTTTTGTTTTTTAAAAAAAATTAATTTTGTCAAAAAGTGGTTTTCGATAATGCCCGTTTTTCTGTAATTTTTTTTTTGACTCTTCCCGACGCTTTTGAAAACTAAAATGTTTAATTTTTGACTTGCCAAAGTACAACGAGATTTACTTTCTTTTCAGAAAAGTTGCTGTATTAGGAAATCGAAGCATTTTACTGCTCCGAATTGTGTCATCAGACACAAAAAAAAACACATCATTGTAAAATCATCACTCTGTTCAGAATCTAAAATGCATATTTCTCAATTTTCATGTGCTTTGTTTATGCTAGTTTAATGTTTTTTCTATTTCGTATGATTTTATTATTTTATTTTCAATTATTTAACATACTATATAGTCGCCAAACAATTACCATAATCTTAAATGTACCAATACTATACAGTATAATCTTTTGTATCTAATTTGTTTATGTTATGCCTATGTTATTGACATTATCGATTGAATTATAGTCAATTTTTCTCTGTCAGTTACCAGTTTTGTGAAATTCTGTACATAAATGTATTGTTAGATTTCCTGAATCTTTTTTTAAAGCAGCTCCATAGTACCTACACATAAAATTCCCATAAATACTGTATTTATTATTTTATCTTAAAAAGTATTGCTACTTTATTTAGGTTGAAGAATTACAAAAAGAAATTGAAGAACTTAGAGAGTTAAATAATAATCGTCTTCAAGAACTTGATAAATTACATCAACAACATAGAGAGGCTTTGATGGAAGTAGAAAAACTTAAAATGGATGTATGTATTTATATTTTATGTTTAATAAGTAATAACATATCATTTATGAATTTTGAATTTTAGCTAAGACAACTTCCTGATAGTGTAATTGTTGAAACAACTGAGTATAAATGTTTACAATCCCATTTTTCTGTTTTATATAATGAATTTATGGTTTTGAGAAATCAAGTAATTGAACAAAGTGGAATGCTTCAAAGTAGTAAAAATACTCATTTACGTCAGATGGAAGCAATGGAGGTTAGTAATTTTTTATTGTATATTTATTATTGTTTGATGTTAAATATTAAATTAAATTCTTCAAGTATAATTATTATTTATCAAAATCATTTTATATGAAAAGTACCTTCCTCACTTATCTTGCCCTTAAAATCACCAATGATTTCATTATTTTTCTCATTTTTTTTAATTGAATTTTAATTTATCATGGAAATGTTGTATTTAAATAACATAATTAATTCACAAATTTACTATTTCAAAAAGTACTTTTTGAAAAACGAAAAATTAATAACTTTAAAAGTTACATATTTTTAGTGTAATTTAATATTAGTTATCATTAAGATTATATGTTAAAAGATTCATATGGAATTAAAAATATTCTCATTTCAAAAATATATAATGTATCACTCTTAATCTAATTAAAAATTAAATATTAAATTGATTAATGATTGATTTCATGTAATTTAAAATAAAATAATTTATAGAGTGAAGAGTTATCAGCTCAGAAAAAGTTACGTTCAGAATTGATGAATTCTGAGGATGTTAATGCTCAATTACGTAAGGAATATGAAATGTTACGTATTGAATTTGAACAAAATTTGGCTGCCAATGAACAAACTGGCCCTATTAATCGAGAGATGAGACATTTGCTGTCATCCTTACAAAATCATAATAATCAATTAAAAGGTGAATTGCATAGATATAAAAGAAAATATAAAGATGCCAATGCAGAAGTACCTAAGGTAAAAATGAATTAGTGTTATTGTTATTAATTCTATTTAAAAAATTAAAATTGTTTTCTTATTTTTTTTTTTTTTTTTATAGTTAAAAAAAGAATTGGAAGATCTAAAATTAAAGTTGGGTCAGCAAATTACTGCTACTGTACAAGATTCAAAAGAAGGATTATTAGAATCATGCAAGGAAGATGAATGTGAATCGAATGAAAATATTAAAGAAGAATTTCCATTATCTCAAGTTATTATGAAAAAAGAAGATGATTTAGAAGTAATAATTTGATAAATGTATGTTTATTAATCTAAACAATCATACTTTTTTTTTGTTTTTAAGGGAATATCACAATTAATAGATGACAATACCCAAGTTGATGAAAAAATTGATATTAAAAACTTAAAAAAAGAGCCGACTAAAGATGGACAGCAAACTCCTAATAAAACAGCAACTGGACCTACAACTACTCCAGATCAAAAAATTGTTAATCAAAAAGATGTTGTTAGAAATTGGGAAAGTGAAGCTCTTAGAGATTTAAAAACACAACTTAAGTGAGTAAATGTTATAGAAATGCATTATACTTTTTCAACTACCTTAATGGATTGCTCTTACATTCATTGTAACTTTTATTAGTTATCACTTTTAAATAGATAACTTAATATCACAAATTAGATTCTTCTGTTTCATAACCAAAAAAATATGCACTATGCTGTTCTGGCTCAAGAGTTAGACAAATTCGTTGCTCCTCTAATTCATAAAAATATAAGCTCTGAAATTTCCTACTTACTTACCAGAAGTCAAGTATAATATCCTAGTACAGGATTTTGATTATAGTCACAATTATTTCACAATAAAAACTTGAGGATAATAAAGTGAAAAGTTGTATAATAGATAACAAATACATATATTGCTAATTAAATAACTAAATTATTTTCTACTTAATGAATTTATAAATAACCTAATTCTTAATACACAAAATACATAGTTTTTTATAATAAATGCTCCGATCAACTGGAAATGAATTTATGTACATGTTTATTCTTTTAATTCTATGTTATTGAAATTTAAAATCTGAAAGCATATTTATTGGTGCTAATTAGTATATACCAATTGCCAATAACTATTAATCAATCCCTTAATTTTACTGATAACCTTCATAGCATTTCCATTTACTAAGTTATCATTATGCTGTATTACTCTTTCTCTCTAGCTCTACCTAAACCATCAAATTTTTTTTATTGAAATAATGTATTCATTTGGCTTCTCTCTATAAAAAATCATAGGTCTGTGATTAAAAAAACTTATCCAATTCAATTATATATAAAATGTTTCTAAGTTTGGATTATTGTCAAATTTAATGACACTTACAATTTACCTCGTACGGTTAAGCTTTCTATGTTATAAACTAATAATTGTTTTTTTCATTTTCAAGATATTTTTTATCTAAAATTGTAGTTAAAAAATGCGTTATAATACTTAATAATTCATTTTTAGAATGTATTTATCTATTGTCAATATACTGTTTAATAAGTTTATCTTTATATTATAGAAAAGCTGTAAATGATCAAAAAGAAATGAAATTGTTATTAGATATGTATAAAGGAGTTAGTAAAGACCAAAGAGATAAAGTTCAATTAATGGCAGCAGAAAAAAAACTTCGAGCAGAACTCGAAGAAGCTAAACAAGCATTAAAAAAAATACAAGTAATAATCCAAACTATTTTATTTTGATATTTGAAGCAATACAATTGTTCATATAATTTATGTTAAAATTAATTAGCAATTGAAAATATATATGAGGTTATTAGCTTAATATATGATACTTATAATAATATAGTATCATTGTACATAGAGACGTGTTGTATGTTAAATGAATCATCAAATATTTCAATTTATCTTAATTTCAACTATATAATGTTTGTAAGATCTTTAAATTTTATTTTCAAAAGTATATTGATGAAATGTAAATATATGTGTTTAGTTTATGGTTGAAATTTAAATTAAATTTTTATATGTAGGAGAAATTTTTTCATTTTATTGTTACCTAAACATTTTTTTTCGTAGTTAAGGATTTAATTGTATTCTCTATATTAGGATTCTATGAACTTTTATGGCAGCAAGTGACCTGCTATTTAAAATTATTTTATGTGCCAAATTTATTACAAAACATATACATTACCCTCAGACTCAGTTTTTCTTATTAGTTATTTCATATAATAGAATTTCTTAAATTTTAATTTACAAATATTTTTTATTTAGTGAGATACTTGAAACTTATTCTTAATAAAAATTAATTTCAGCATACGCCATAAATAAAGCCAATGGTGTGAGGAACGTTAGTTTGAGAGGCAATTGCCTCTGAGTTATTGTAAAGATTGGGGGTGGGTGTCTAGTTGTCCAACATAATATCATTTGTTTAATAATTTTATGTTTACCTATCGGCTATCAGTTATCGTCAAGTCATACCTTTAAAGTAAAATAATAGGCTACTATATAACAGAAGTTTGTATTACGGAATTTTCGCCTCGCAATAATTTTGAGTTTGTCACACCACTGAATCAAGCAGTCCACATATTTTAATAGCAATTTGTGTAATAGCCATTCTAATTTCATCAAATTATTCTAATATATACTATACTTAAAATATATAAAACTGGCCCCATGAAAAGATAAATTGTGTCATGGGATTAAAGACTGTTGCTTTAAATAGTTATTATTTATTTATTTATTAATTTTATTTAGATTTTGATTTTTTTATTACTTTTAAAAGAATCTTAATTGTATGGGTTTGACTATCAAATAATTTTTCATCTGCTAACCCAGATGATACTATTACAAACATTATTTTATTGATGTAATCAATTTTGTATGCTTGTAGTTAATTTTGATTCATCAATTACAATTTAATTCTTATATTAACTGCAAAATGTGTAATAACTCAAAATTATCTGTTATTCATAACCCAATTTTCCTTGAAAATTACTGCTTCCAACTATTTTAGTCCAGTATACTTGTAGTGCAATAAATTACATTTTTACTTCAGGAAGGTAAACGTGAAGAACGCAAAAAGCTAGCTGATGAAGATGCCTTACGAAAAATCAAACAACTGGAAGAGCATATTGTTCAACTTCAAAAGCAAGTTGCTACTCATAAACAAGTAGGTTTAAGTTTGAAATTCTATAATTTCATGTTACTAAAAGTAAGATTATTTTTCAAAAGGAAGAAGAAGCGATGCTAAGTGAAATGGAAGTGACTGGTCAAGCTTTTGAAGATATGCAAGAACAAAACTCTAGATTAATTCAACAATTACGGGAAAAAGACGATGCTAATTTTAAATTAATGACTGAACGTATTAAGTCTAATCAGTTACATAAGTTAGCACGTGAAGAAACTGATACTCTTAAAGAATTGGTAATTTAAAATTTACAATATTATAATATACACATGTGTTTAATTATTTCAATTTATATTTTAGATTAAAACTTTGTCTACTCAAGTTGATATGACAAATACAGTAGTTCGTAAATTAGAAGAAAAAGAGCATATATTACAAAATTCATTAGCAACGGTTGAAAAAGAATGTTCTGTTAGACAGCAGGCTATGGAAATGCATAAGCGAAAAGCAATTGAAAGTGCTCAGTCTGCTGCTGATTTAAAACTACATCTTGGTAATACTTTATTTAAATATTAATGTATTGAAAACCCATATTTTATTTAGTATTATATTTTTTAAGATAAATATCATGCACAAATGAAAGAAGCACAACAAGTGGTAACTGAAAAAACTAGTGCCCTTGAAGCTGAAGCATACAAAACCAAAAGGCTTCAGGTAAATTGCATGCCAATTATATTAATTATAATGTTTTTAGTCTTTAAATTAGTATGGCAAAAAGGCAATAGGAAGATATTAGTCTTGAGTTAGTAGCATATATACATACAGAAGAGAGGATGTTCAACTTCTATCCTCTTTGGTATTTTTTACTATACCCATATATCATAGATTAATTATTAATTATTCGTGCTATATGTAATAGTTATATTGTTATATGAAAATGGCCCGAAACTTCTACTATTTGAATAACAACTGATTAATTAATTATGTTTATTTTGTCACATTTTGATCCTTCAATAACTAAAACGTTTCCATAATTTTATTTAAAAAAATTTTTTTTATGAGTGTATATTCAGTGTACTCATACTCCTTTGTTTTTATGGTAATTTTGTAAATGTAACAGATAAAATAGTACATATTATGAAATAATGTTTTTCACTTCTAGTAGTATAAATACAAATATTAAGTAATTCCAATTTACAGGATAAATAATGAACTTTCAATTTTCATGGTCAAAGATGTTTATATAGTCTTCCTACATTTGTTTTTCATTTAGATTTATTTTTGAATACAATCATTCCCAGCATAAAATCTTTAATAAAATGTCTAGAAATATCAGCAGTTACATTTAAAATCTTATATATTATTAATTAATCGAATAAGCATTTTTTCATTAATAAAGCAATGACTTGACTACAGAAATTGAAACATTTAAAACCCATTTAAAAACATTGCCAGTTCTGTCAAACAATTTTCCTAATATTCAATTAGATAGCTTTTCCTAATACCTTAGGTAAAGTAAAAAATGTTCCCAGTATCATCCACCTCTAATATACCATCTATAACAGCGATACTCATACTGCGGCCCTCCAACGATTTATATGTGGCCCGAACAGAACTCATTGAATTGATAAAAAATTATAAATTTCAAAAATATTTAATAACTTTTAAAAAAAAAAAACAATCAAAGTGTGTTATTATTATTCAAAAGTGTTTGATGAATATATTGAATTAAAAAATTATACAAATTTCGAAGCTATTTTCAAAGAGAAAAGAGAAAAAAAAGAATGAATAAAATTTTTGAATTTAGTGCCAGGAAAATACAAAACCCTACAATAATGTGCCCACTCTTTGATGACAATATTCACATCAATATATCTATGTGAAACTTCATGTTCAAAAATGAAATAAGCAAAGAATGTGTACAGAAATTGGCTTACTTAAGAGTAGCATGTAGCAACTACAAACCAGACATATCCAAAATAGTGAAAAAATTATCTCAATATCAAAGTTCACACTAATTTTGAATAAATATTCAATTTAATTTTTTTATAATACATTTTCAAATGTTATACAATATACACACTATATAAATGTATTTTAGTTTTTTTTTTTTAATTTTTGTTCCATTCATTTCAACTTGCGGCGTAATATTTTAATATATTTTATGTAGCTCAAATAAGAAAAAGGTTGAATATGGCTGATCTATAACATTAGTTTCATATCGTCCCTTACCATCAGTAGTAGTTCCTTAAAAAAGAACTCCAAAAAGAAATAAAAAAAAATTTAATTACTGATAAAGCTTTGTTTGAACAGATAAAAAATAAGGTAAATGCCATTCATATCTGTACTCCAGCAATGGCTATGGATTTTTGGCTGTTACAATTTATTGTATTTCTTTTTATGTTTTTAAGTCTGTAAGTACTTGCATATTCTGTCTTATTTTAGAGCTACAATTACTCTGTCCTTATCATTTTTGATCCTGTTTCTCTTACCACATTTCGAAGTTTTCAATTTACTCCCAATTATTTCCCTACATTATTTAAAATTTACTATATTTGGTGATAGTAATATAATTTATTTACTTCTAATTTTTAACCAACTAAAACATATTACAGGAAGAAATTGTACAGTTAAGGCGTAAAACTGAACGTATGAAAAAAATTGAACAAGCTGGAACATTGGATGAAGTAATGATGGAAGAAATTAGAGAGTATAAAGAAACACTTACATGTCCATCATGTAAAGTTAAACGGAAAGATGCAGTGTTAACAAAATGTTTCCATGTCTTTTGTTGGGATTGTCTACGTACTCGATATGAGACAAGACAAAGAAAATGTCCCAAATGCAATGCAACATTTGGAGCTAATGATTATCATAGACTTTATCTTGGATCATAGGTATATTGAGAAATTATAATGAGATATAAAATTTGTGAAGGTATCTCATAATATTTATCATAATTTATGCAGTCTTCTTTTATAATTATATATTTTGATGATCACTCCATAGATTAACTCAATTTTTTAATTTAATATTCTTGATCAAGTGTTTCATAACTGCATTGATCAATTTAAATTATGTATGTAACTTGAATTATTTATTTTTCAAAAAAAAAAAAATTAATCAGATACAGTTTAATTAGCCGGTTCTTTAGTATTATATTTTGTTAAATTGAATATAGATTTTTATAATAAAATTGATTCAATTTTTTTTTACAATTTTATTTCTACACTGATTATCTATACTATTGATGAATTGAATTGTAGTATTAAATTATAAAATAATATAGTTTTTTCTTTTTGTCTAATAAAATTATAATTTTGTTTTTTATAAAACATTTTATTACATTGTATCATCTAAATTATTCAAACAAAATTAAAAATCCAATTTTTCTTGGAACAAAAGTACATTTTTATTAAGAAATATTTATAATATACAATTACTCATTTTAAAACAAGAAGACTGAAATAAATGAGTATTTTATATTATTAATGAAATCCCTATGTAAACAAACAATTTAACTTATACATTTTAATAGTATCTATTAAAATAATAAAATTAAACATTGTATGTTTTACTTTTTTATAGTCATTTAAATACTTGACTTATGAAAACTAAAACATTAATGTTATAGTAGTAGTAAATTATGATTTTTTTTATACATATATTTCTCACATTTTATAAAAATAATGTTGTGTTAGCTAGTAATAATATGTTGTAGTTAATTAATAAAGTAATAATTTTATAAGTGTAGATGTATTTTAAATAAGTAATAACTATATTTTATTGTATTAATACATTTCTATAATTTTTAATAGACCTTTAGATGTGTATTCTTAGTTATTACAAATTCATATAAATATATGTATATTCAAAAAATATATTAAATATAAATAGTAACTCTGTATCTAATTTCATACCGTATTTATTTCATAACAAGTAAGAATTAAGAGAAAAATTTAAGTATCTTTGTATTCAATATAAAATATTTTTGAAAGTTAACTACTAATTAATAAACTCATTATCATAAAAAATTTTAAAAAAAAAGCAAGATACATCATATGGGTGGCTGATATAAGTGATCTTATAAATTTAAAATTAACATACAATTGTTTTTGATAAAAATAATTTTGGGAAAGAGGATGGGTGGGTCTTAAGATAGTTAGTAATAATTAAATAATTACCCAAAAATTTTGCCATCTGGTTGGTTAATCCAAATTTTTTTAAAAGAAAATCTAAATTTATACTTAAAAAAGATTAAAATAAAAATATATAAGTTATAGTATTAATTCTGACCAAATATAAGTAAAAATTAATTAATTCAAAAAAAAATAATGTTTTATTTATTAATGATAGTGTATTACAATATTACAAAGATATTTAATTAATTACGGTAACGCATTGGAGCCGGTCTTCTTAGAAAACGATCTGGAGGTGTAATGCAAACATCCAAATAATCACCAATTGAAAATCTGCAAATGATTGTTTTAAATAAATTAAAATACAAGCTACTACTAACTATAGCAAAAAATAACACAATTTATTAACAGGGCCGTAATTAGAATTTTATCTTTCTTGGAATAAAATTGAGTGCCCGCTCCAACCCTAAGGAGTATTATATACATTGTTACATAATATAATTTTCGTAGTTTTAAAATTTGCTGTCCCTAAAAAATTGCTGATAGGGGCGACATAAGACCATTGCCCTCCTCCCTAAAATCGGCCCTGTGTATTTGATTATTATTATTAGTTTATTTACACCAAACGGCAATTTAACAGATATGAAAATTCTATAAATGAATTAATGATATGATAACATTTAAGAAATTAATCATTTTAATATATACTATGATAGTTAATTATTGGTAAGTACACAATAACAATATAAAGTATTAATATTAGACAATTAAAATGTGAGGGATGTGGCATAAGTGATTAAACTAAATTTGCAGCTCTAAGTATACCATGTAGTATGTGGTTATGTCTGTATGATGATTTATATGCTGGAATATAGAATTGGGACTGGGTTCTAAATGAATGGTATACCTAGCTTATAATAAGGATAAGCTGATAATGAGATCAGGTGCGCCAAGTGAGCCATTTAATTATAGGACAAATAGGAAATCTAAGTCTGTATTATCACGGCATAATGATAAGATTTGAATATTTAAGATTTGCCTTGTATTGGTATAGTCGTTAAATATATAGTGAATATTAAATTTAAAAGCCGCATTATTTAAAAATAGTATCATTTGTTCACAATAATCATAAATCATTCTAAGAAATTCATAAATTAAGTTTAATTTTAAAATTAAGAAATTGATAATTTATGCACATTTAAATACTTTTAAACATAATAATGCATATCATAAGTTATCAGTTTGTAAGTTTGTTTAAAACTACCTTGTATTTCCTAATGTTTTTGAATCATCAGGAGATCTATTTCCAGCAATTGTAGTACCAATTTCAAAGGCATTAAATCTTGGAGAATTATATTCTGGTGAAACTAGGACAAAATCAAATGTTGTTCCACGAACTCGGGACTCAATGTTTACCTCTTTAATCAGACCAGTTAACTCACGCAATGTAGCATCCATCCTAAAAAAAAAGGAAAATGGCATGTTACCACTACTATATAAATGTTATTATCCTAACACAAATTATTTTTATTTTAATTAAATTACAAATACAAATATTAATAATGCAATTTAAAGTGAATTTATGAATACATCCTTTAAGCTAAGCTAGTGGCAGAGACACAAAGTTACAAAAGTATCTAAAACTCTATTACACTATTAATAATTAATTTAAATCTAAATTTAATATATTTATATATATATAATTAAGTATAAAATAAAATTGTACAAATGAGAATATAACAAATTCTTAGATATGTTAAAAATAAATGTAAAGTTAATGCTTATTATTTAGTTAATTTACATAAACAATTTGTTAATCAAAAGTATTAAGAATCCATTTATAGACAGATTTTTTAACTGTTAAACTATTTTGAACGACATTGATTTTTATTACAACAGGCAATGAATTATTAGTCTATAGGTTCAAGATAATCAACGAATCTCTGTCTAAGACTTTTTATAAAGACCTATTTTGGCATCAAATGATGAATACTCTCTTTTATTTTGAATATTTATAAAATCAATCTAATCATCTCGATATTTTACAATCCACATAATTGGTATTTCTTATACAATTGAGTTACAGAGAAGACATTACAAGTTTTAAAATCAAGATTTGTAGAGCCTTCTAATAATTGTTTATCAAGACATATTTGAATAATTTGTTGCTGTTGTAATTTTAAAAGTATTAAGGGTATTTTTTGTCAAAACTCATACTAATAATTCATATTAAAAAATAGACTGAGTAAGTGTTAGGTAAATCATCTTTATAGTGTTTAAAGGCACAATATTACGTAACTTATAAAAACTAAAATTAAGAGTCTACCTCAAATTATAATCAAAAATTAAACCTAAAATCGAGTACAGGTAACTTAAATAATATTTTACACTCCATATTAATTACATAGACTTCGGTCATCACAAAAATCTATTGGTAGTTCATCAAAATTTTATTCAAAATTATTGATAATGAAATTCATAAAATTTTTTTTTATAATTTAGTAACAGTTTCCTTTGATTGAGGTGATTAATTACTTTTTTGAAACCATTTCTGCTTTTGTGCAAACATCATACCAAGAGTCAGGTATGTAAACAGTAAGAGTAGGGATTGGGCCCTCTACCGGTTATTTTAAGTTAATTATATTGATAGGAAATTTGTAGCAGTATAGCCCTCTCAGAATTTGAACCTTAATTGTACCTATGGAATACAATTCAATCATATGGATTAGTAAACTTTGATTCTACTATTGAATTCTAAAAAATGTTTGCAGTATCTAGACAGTAGACATTTATTTTCGAACCATTTTAATGTGCCTTTATTTTAGGTAATATATTTTTTAGTTAATAATTCACCGAATTATTTAGTCAATGTCTTAGAAGTATATTTGAATAAGATTATATAAAGTATTATAAGGCTAATACATAGTAAGGCGATACCATTTTATGATTTGTGAGAAGCAATAATATACAAGTACCATCTGTATTCTATAGTCTACTCTAGAATGTAAACTACTAAGATTCTTCAAGTTTACACTCCACTAGTAGCATTTAGAACACAATAATTTATTAAGTAAATTTATGTTTAAAATTATGTGTGCCTTACTCTGCTTCCAAATACACTTCAAGAACATTTTTGACTACTTACCATGTATATATTTGGAGTTCATTTCCAGGTACAGCGCCACGGTAGTATTCAGACAAATTGTTATGGTGTCCCATTGCGCAAAAAACCCTTAATAATAATGGGCAGGTCTGTAATATTTAAATAGGTATGATATTAATTAAATATTATTCCAAGCATAAAAAAAAATACTAACTTTTTCTCTGTTTACTGGTTTTTCTTCTACTTTGACAAGTGATTCAACTGCAGCCATTTCGTTAGAGCGTCCAGTAATTAATTAAAAGGTCAATTAATAAATTAATCTGAATTCAAAATTCACGAGAGCAATAATGCAAAACCGTTTTAAAATAATCGTAAGATAATAATGGAATATGATGAAATAATTATTTTATGTAATAATGGTGTCCTGAGTATAATTTACAATGAGTTCCGGCTTTCCAGTTCCAAGCATAGATATTATAATATCTACGGTTTCAAGCAAACAACAAACTTCAAACTATTGATAAATGCATGATAAAATATATCATGTTTATGGATAAATGTATAAAAAAATTATGGTATTCCATATTTTCATTATTCCTAACCATGTAAACATACGACTCTGCCATCTAGCGGTATACACTTAGAATATCCATTTGCATTCAGATTTATTTTATTTATATTTATGTCTACAGCCGTGGTTCTGTTCCAGTTCCACCACAAAACAGTTTTGTGACTGTTATGCAGTAACTTGAATCATATAGTGCCGTAGTGGTACTATTTATTAAAACTACATTTTGAATTTTTTTTTTTTATTATAATTTTTTTTTTAAAGTTTATAGTGATTTGTTATTGAAATCACCATTAAAATATTATGGTGGTTACACTGTAATTTTTTTTTCATATAAATATATTAAATGACAACGAATAAACAAAATTATACCATAACTGAGACATAACCATATTAACCATAGAAACGTAGAGAGTACTCAATTAATTATATGTATAAATAATATTTGTCTCAAATATATGCAAATGTGGACTCACGATATAGATTTTGCGGATCCCTCGTCCCTTCCTTATTATAATTATTAAATCAAAATGTAATAATGTAAATATTATTTTATAAATTGTATTATCTTAGTTGTAAGCACGATGCATAATTATTAAAATAAGGGCATTCCCCTGTATAAGTATTTAAAAATTACTTTTAAATTTTATGCAGGTTAGCTTCTTAAATTTCAGTGCTCTTATAGTATATATTAAATTTTCAATACATTTTATGCAGCCAAATTTTTTTATCAATATTTCGAAAAAAAACCTCAGAAAAATCGAAAATTTCAATATTGTCTACAAATAGGTTAAAAAAAGTCAAAATACATTGAAAACTTGACCGTGTATAGACAACGCTAATATTACATTATATAATATTTGGTCAAATTTACAAATATCTAAAGTTTTTCGTTTTTGAGTTAAAGCAAGAAAAAAAAGGAACGGGTGGGTCTCGCTTTGCTGTACAGTTGGGGGTAGAGTGCACTTCTCGTTTATTGGATAGGTCATTATTACAATGGATTTGTTAAATTTGAATTCAATGATAGATATCATTGGATACGAATAATGATTCTGAACGGAGTTTATATGTTTGTCTGAAATGGGTATATAATAATGTAGTATTTTATATTGAAATTGAAATATAATGCAATAGTATGGAATTTCGTAAAAATAATTTAAATTTCAAACAGTCATAAAATTTTTTTCTTTAAGTCCGGTAGAACTTTTTTTTATAGATTTATGAAGAGTAGCTTATGGATAACCTGGTGTTAAAATTTAGAACCTTAGTTATAGACAGAAAATATTTTATGAATATTCAACTGCAAAATAACTTGCAAATTATTGCGATTTTAACATATTTAATACAAGTTTTAACTTTATGACCTTCTAAAAAAAATTTGAGAGAAACATTCTCCGATATTTTTTGGTTACAATTAGTATAACTTAGAATAAATTTTGTATTAAATTTTCAAGAGCTTTCGGATAGCCAAATAAAATTTGTAGATATTTCAAAAAAAAAACTTACAAAAATCGAAAATTTAAATTGTCAATAAATAATTTAAAATAAGTCAAAATACTTTGAAAACTTAACCACGTATAGAGAACACCAATATAAAGATTTGGTGAAAATTTCAAGTTGTTGCGGTTTTTCGTTTTTGAGTTAGAGCATTTTAAAAAAAAACGATATGATTTCTCAGTCTAGAATTTTATATATTTTATTATATTTTACTTGTAATTTTATGTCAATATTCGCTGTTCAAATGCTTATAAAAAAAAATTGTGCCTATGGATTTTGATGATTTTTGAATGACAATAAAAACTACTTGTGCGAAATATTTTATTAAATTTTAAAGTATTTTGTAAAAGTCAATTTTTTTTATAACCGATTATAAAAAAAAAATGTAAAAAATTCGAATTTTTTAAATGTCTATAAATGGCTTAAAAATCAATATAATATTTTGAAAAAAATATGACATAAAAAAAATGCCTATCTTAACAACTGGCAAAAATTTCAAGTTTATACGACTTATACTTTTTGAATTATAACAAATATTTAAAATTGTTTGAGAATAAATCGCTATTTTATGCAATTTCATAAAAATTTAAATTTCAAACAGTCATAAAATTTTTTCCTCTAAGTCCGGTAGAAATTTTTTTAAAGATTTTTGAAGAGTAGCTTATGAATAACCTAGTGTTAAATTTTGAACCTTAGTTATAAACAGAAATAATTTTATGATTTTTTATCTACAAAATAACTTGCAAATTATCGTGATTTTGACACATTTTATACAAATTTGAGCTTTATGGGCTTATAAAAAAATTTGAGTGAAACAATCTCCAATATTTTTTAATTACGATAAGTTAAACTTATTATAAACCTTGTATTAAATTTTTAAGAGTTTTTGGTCAGCCAATTAAATTTCATAGATGTTTAAAAAATTTTTTTTACAAAAATTAAAAATTTAAATTGTTAAAATACTTTGAAAACATAATCACGTATAGAGACTGCCAATTTAAAGATTTGGTGAAAATTTCAAGTTGTTGCGGTTTTTGTTTTTGAGTTAGAGCATTTAAAAAAAACCTATTTTGTAAAAACGTGATTTTGCGTAAAATTTTTGACTTGCCCAAGTACCATCTACATTCACTTTCCTTTCATAAAAGTTGCTATTTAAGAAAATCGAAGCATTTTTACTGCCAAAAAAGGTGTCGTCAGACACAAAAAAAAAAAAAAAATAAGATAAAACACACACATCATTGTAAAACCAATAGATTTCATCACTCCGTTCAGAATCTAAAATTGATTTTATCAATTTAAAAACTGGGTTTGTGTAAAAATTCTAGTTTTTCAGTTACTGTGTTTTTTCTTGATGCTTTTGAAAACTATTGACAATTTTTTATTTTTGACCCACTATGTATCAACTAGATACACTTTCCTTTCTATAAAAATGCTTGAAAATCGAAGAATTATTACTACTTCAAAATGTGATGAAATACCTTCATCACTCCCTTCAAAATCTAAAAGCTCTTTTTCATCGTTTTCATTGTTAAAGTTAAAGCGTTTAAATTGCCATCCCCAACCCACCCTCTTGGGGACACGCCTGTTGATGATACTAATTACTATACTCAATAGTCAATACTGTATACAGGACGTGCTATATAGATAATATCATAGATTATAAATATTATTAATAATCAATGGTAATATTCTAAGGCGCGACTGTAACAAATAACAATATAATATAATCGTATTTTTTATTATTTACAACCGTCAGTAAATTATTTGTTTCTATCAAGTTTGGGACACACTAGGCCTTTTATCAATCGCCGTTGATGTTTATAATTTTTTTTTTCTTATCACTCCGGAAGAACTCGAGTATCACCGCATTCGGCACTTCAGTTATAGTCTATAGATTGTATTTGATACTTGTATTTTGTGAATTATTTGTATACTAACAATCATCCCGTCCTTCAATAAAATATTATATAATACAGATTATTTTTTTACGAACATTTGTTTGATTTTCTTCAAATGTTGTCAAATGTCCCGATCTATTTTTTGTATTGTACTTTTTTAGCGTTTAAATGCCATGCCGTCAGACGTGAAGAAGGATCGTGGTCCACATATATTGACAATGTGAAGTTTTTACTACGACGTTTAATACCTACCCGAAAATAATTTATACTTTATACAAATGTATATTATTTATTGTTTTATTGCAGGTCTTCGAGAAGCCGTTTAGTTTCCCCAATAGCTTATTCAAGGGATCGAAAATATATATTAACAGTAAATACATTTTTTTTTATTAAAATTTATAAAACTTTTTAAAATTATGAATTTTCTTCTAGTCAACTGTAACCATTTGTACAATGTTACTGTTGGTTGGATTCTAACAGAACCTGAATGTTGGACTGATTACTACTTAAGACTTGGCAGTGGTGTAAGTTTTCATATATATTATTATATTATTACAAAAAACAAAAATCTGAAAATTGTTTGTATAGCTTATAAAAGACCTCCAGCTGCAAGAAATAAATCGTGATTTCCAAAATAATAATTCATATACGAGTTATAATGTGAAATTTAATGACCATACATACTCATGTGCTAATGGAGTAGTTTTAGTATGTATACTTTTTGAATATTGAAAGTAGTACAATAATGGGCGTGCTCAATAGGGGTTCAAATCTCCTTCCTATGGACTTAAAAATTATAAATTAACGGAACCATATTTTTATGCCATATATATTAAGCAACTTTCTAAAAACAAGAATTTATTTTCATCAATTGCTATGTCTGCATTATTTGATATTCATTTTAATCATGGATAACACCATGATTATAGTTAACTACTATTAATTGACTATCTAGTACCTCATTACTGCAATATCTGGTATTACTAGATTATAGGTACCTTTATTAAATTTCTTATTTCCACTGCTTAAGCATAATGTCAAAAGAAAAATCAAATTTCAATGTAGATGAATGTAATTGGTTATATTATTCTAAAAAAATGGGTGATAAAGGAACTCAATCTTTAGCTAATCTACTGACAACTGCCTTTCAAAACTAGAAAATCGCTTTAGAACTATTATATTAGATTTGTGCTATACCAAATACATTTGTAAAAATAAGTAATAATTATTAATATGTATTTAAAAAGCACCCTAAACATGAGTATCATACATTTGTATGTTGCAAGTTATAATTTAGATTATTTCCAAGTGACCAATTAAGCATTATTGAGATTTTGGATCTTAGAGGTAAATAATTTTAGGTTTTTATGAATTATTTTTACTCAAAATATAGTGTTATTATATTGACATTGTAATTGTTAATGCTAACCTATAGCATGATATTCTTATATTTAACTCATTTTTGAATTCACGTGATATTTTACAATTAAAATTAATCACAAAAAAAATACAATATAGATCAAACCATACTTCCATCCCGATATAATACTTTTACTCAATTCTCGCTCTCAGTCCGTCATTTCCCTCAACATTAATTTTATTTTTAAAACTGGTTTACGCATTTAAATTAAAAAAAAAAAAAAAAATTATATAAACCATCTCTAATCGTGTATTTTAAATTTTATTATTTTTAACTGCTGTAACTGCCGTGCTATAATGTTCTTGTAAATAAAAGCACTTTCAAAAAAAAAAAAAAAATAGATCAAACCGTGTAAATATAGTTGAATAATATGACATGCTATGTCCAAAACAGGAACTTGTATTAAGTACGTGGCCATATAGATTTTGGTGTAATTTGTTTTACAAGCAATATTTATTTTAAATTTATAATGTTATTATTTTAAACTTTGTCTTTAGAAGCTTATCTGTATTATATTTTTATTTTTTCTTAACCGAACCTGATGAAGGCAATTTTTTGTGCTATTCATAACTATTGTTCTAATTACAGGAACGAGGTTCTTAGTTCTAGGTCTAGATGACACATTTAATTTATCTTATAATAACAACTAACAAAACGTAGTATAATTATATATATATATATAAGTATAGTTATACCCCTCATTCAGAATTCCTGAGCACGCCTAATGTACAATTACAAAGTAATACATTTAGATTATTGTTTTTATTTTTTCATAGGATGATCTGTCGTTATATGAGACTAATACAACTGATTTTGGTCCTTTGCACCAAGTAAGTTTTATGTATAATATATTTTAATTTAAATACTTTAAAAGAGTGTTAATTTAAATTCTTTTAGGTAAAACAATTAGGAATATTTTTTTAAATTTGCTAAACTATATTTTAATATACTTGAACTACAGGATGTTGAAGCTTGATTGTTTTTTTTTAACTAATGAATGTATAGAATCAGTGTTTAGCTTTATAAAAATTTAAAGATAGAAAATGTACAACTAAACATATTGAACATATTCATTATGTTAAGATTTCACATATGATAGTAAAATAAAATTAATTTCACTAAATAATCTTCATAAATATTCATAAGTGTTAGGTATTTTTCTTCCTATCTTGCCAGTTTCTAAGAAAAAAATTATTTTATTAAAATTCCCAATTAAGTAGGTACTAGAGTAATATATAATAAATATAATGGTATATACTAGAATTGTATATACCTGTAGAAGTCTAGTATAAATATTTAAACATGCTATTTATATTGTTTGTACCATTAATTTATTTTTAAAAATTTTTTTTTTTTTTAGAGATCTTCCAGACATCCAGTTTACACAATTCTGAAAGATGGAGTGTACTTTCTTACTGTTACAATTACACCTAATATAATTGATGTGCCTGACTCTGATGATGATGATGAAAATAAATTTAATGGCAATTTAGAAGTTTCGATGAAAGGTCCACATGGATTTTTATCAGCTGCAAATTGGCCATTATTGAATGTAATTTATTTTATTTATTTATTGTATAATATTTCCTACTTTTTAATAATTTCACAATATTTTAGTTTTATAAGTTTATGTGTTTTGTGTACATTTGTTTTGGTTCAACATGGTTGATCTTGTTATTTATGCAATGGAGAGATTTACTTCAAATCCAATTTTGGATTGGAGCTGTCATTCTTTTAGGTAAATAATAGTAATAAATAATCATTAATTAACACTTATTAAATTAAATTAATTAATAACTAAAATATTTTGCTCTATCATTCCTAGGAATGGTTGAAAAAGCAGCTTTTTATGCTGAATATTATGAACTGAATCTTACTGGACAGTTAGATAATATTTATGGAGTAATGACCCTGGCTGAAGTGATTTATTGTTTAAAACGAACTCTTGCAAGAATATTGGTTATTATTGTAAGCTTAGGATTTGGTATTGTTAAGTATGTATACTGTAAAGTTGATATTTAATAATAATTATTATTATTTTTATGTTTGTTATTTTTATTATGTAGACCTAGATTAGGTCCACTTTTACCTAAGGTATTAGGAGTCAGTTCTTTATATCTAATAATGTCATTAATGGAATCCTATTTTCGCTTATCCAATACTATGAACACAGGGATATTATTAGTTGAATTGCCATTGGCCGTTTTAGATTCTGGAATTGTCTGTTGGATATTTTCTGCCTTGACTCAGACTACTAGAGCTTTAAGACTTCGAAGGTTGTACTTATCAAATATTATATTGTAACATATTTATCTAATATTTGTAAATCTATTTTCTATATACTCAATAATTATGATTTATTTTAGGAATGCAGTAAAACTTCAATTATATACACATTTTACCAATGTTCTTTGTTTTACTGTTGTGACCTCATCTGTGTTTATGTTGTATTTTATAAAAACTCAACGTTTGTCAGATTGTGGCGGAGTAAGTAATTCAAATTTTCAATATAAAGTAATAAATATAAGTAATAACAATATTTTAAATAATTGCAGAACTGGAAGGAACAATGGTTAGATGATGCCTTTTGGCATATTGAGTTTTCCATAATTTTACTTGTTATTATGATACTTTGGAGACCAACTAATAATAACCAAAGGTATTTATTAATATTTATTAGAGTACTCCTAAACTCAGGAATAATTAATGATTCAGTTTTTTTGTTTTACTTATCAGTTATCATGTGTATAATATATTTATTAGATTCTGAGTGAAACAAAGAATCTATTGGTTTTATTCTTGTTTTTTTTTTTGTATGTGTACACAATTTCATCTAGAAAGAGTGCTCTGATGTTTACAAACTTATAATTTTTCTTAAAGGGAACTTCGTCTAGTTTATATTTTGAAAAAGTAATTTTTTTAAATTCTCAATAGGTTTCTGAATCAAGAAAAAAAACAGTATTAAAAATTTCAAAAAATTTAATCCTGATTCTATTATAAAAATTTGTTATTTTAGTTATTATTTATAAATTATTATTTCACAATATGTTATTATTCATTTTTATAAATATAAACTGATTCACATGCCTCACCCAACCTTTTTCACTCAAAATCATTTTTTTAAAAACAATGCTACATTGGTTTCAAATTGAAAAGGCCAATATAGCAATATCATTCACTAATCCTTGTAACACCCTACCATGGAGTCTGACCTGACGTATATCTGTCACCTTTTTTTTAGATATGCTTTTACTCCATTGCTGGATGCTCCTGATGATGACAGAGATGAAACGGAACTATTTATTAAAGAAACCTCTTCTAATGGTGATATTATTACATAAATTTGACAAAACAGTTAATAATTTTAATATAATTATTTGTTTAGATGTTAAAATGAGAACTACAACCAATACATCCAATCATAATTCCAATGTGACACCATACAGAGACTATCCTGCTTCAAATAGTAGCACCAAAAGTCAAACCCAACTTGTATGAATTAACAAAAATATTAAAAAATATATAGTTATGGTATTTGTTGTTTTTTTAGGATGAGGATCTAAAATGGGTAGAAGAAAACATCCCCGGTTCATTATATGAAACGTAAGTTGTTAACATTTTATTTTTGTAATTAATTTTATATCAAATTAATATTATATTTCAATTTGTTCCCTAGGACTGTACCAATTTTGGATTATAGTGAGGTAATATTCAATTTATTTCTAATTGGTATACTATAAAATTTAGATTATATGATTATTTTATTCTTATTTTACTTTCAGGATGATCATAATACTGCTATTGAAAGGTCAAAATTGCAGTGAATGTTTTATTAAATATTCTTAAAAAATGCTGTTGTTCACCTCTTAAATTAAACCAAGTGATGTGTTTTTTTTATTTATTTATTTTTTTTTTTTGTAATACTTTGTACTATATATATATATATATATATACTTATTATTTCAAATTTGTTATTTTGTCCTATTATTTGATTAATTTAATTTCCTTTTTGTTATCATGGATTAGTTGCTTATCTTATCCATTATTCCTTTATTTTTTGTTTAACAATATGTAAATAAAAAATATGAATAATCTATTCTTAATAAAACTATAAAAAAATATTTTAATAAAGATTTTATAAAATATGAGATTTTAATAATTTTAAATAATTATAAGAAATGTCCAATTAATGATAGTAATTATTCATTGATCAAAAAATATTTCATTTAAGAAATATTCTTGACAATGATTTATTTAATGTAACTTTCACGTTTGGTGAAGCTGCTGATGATATAAGTGCCGCACCTCTCGGATCTTCGCTCAATTTTGATAATATGTGTTGAGCAGCTTGTCTAAACATAATTATTTGACGTCATTTATGTACAACTCACTTAAGTTTTAACTTACCGAGAAGTAGGCGTATTGTCAAACACCATGTTAGTAGCAGAAGTTATCACAGCATCTCTAACATCTACTGGTAAATGAAGTGTTCCACCGACACCAAGTTTATCAACTACTCTGGCCAAAAGACGACATGCTTCTGCACGAACCAAACGATTACCGTGTCTAAAAATTTAAAGAGTTAAACCATTATTTGTTTCAAATAATATTGTAATTTTAGTACCTAGACATCTATTCAACAACGTACAACTTACTTTATCCCTTTCGATGTGATCACATGCACACATTTAATAGGGTTTACATTATCGACCATCGCGTTCAAAGCGTCTGCGCTTTGTACTCGAAGAAATTTATTTGTATCTGCGGTACGTGGAAACAAAGCTGATGCAATTACTTCAATATCCTAAATTAAATCGTTCAATTTAAAACGTAACTGTAGTACCTAATTACAGGAACGTAAGCGTTAACTTACTGGCTCCACTGACTTGGGCACGTAGGTAAACATTTTCTGTACGGCCGTGCACGCTGCCCGAGAAACTTGAGATCTGAGACTTTTTATGTGTTTAGCTACAGTTCGGACGAATGGCTGTAAGGAATTAGGACGCAATTCTTTTCCGTGAAACATAGACAATCTTGAAATATTCTGTAGACCCGTGACGGCTGCTTCCCTGCGAAATGCACAAACCGCTCGAAATCGATAATATTTAACTCAGTAGGTAAAGGTAATATTGTATAAATATGTATTATATTATGCATGCAATTTACAAATCAATTAATAAACTATAGCATCACCATACCATTCGGGGGAATTGATTTGAGTGGCAGTCAACTGCAGAGCTCTTTGAGGTTCGTTGAACGGAGTAAAATTCGTTCCTATTTCGTTGGGTCTTTTCTCTGGTTTTTTCGGATACATCCTAGCGACCGATGATTTCCTTTCCGCGGGCAGCTGCAGTTGTTGCATAGTGGCCGTCGTGGGTTTGACTTGAGCTACAGGTTTACTGCGTCAAAATGATACAAATTGTTTATTGCTTTCGTATGCGGTATATAAATAATAAGCTTACTCGTTTTTAGATTGAATCGTAGCTGTAAAATTCAATTGGATATTGTTGTTGTTTTGATTAATAACACTGTTAGCCGATGGTTTATTCCTTTCGTCCACTTTAGACTGATTGATGTATCGTGTTTCTAATATCGCAGCATCGTCGAATTTTTCGATCGGAATGTTCATAGAAGACTCTGATACAATATCATTGTGACTGTTGTTTGAATTTGAACTGTTTGAAGACGGTTGTTGGGTTCTATTCATGTCATCGTAGTTGTCCTCCTTGGTTGATACGTCTGTGCCAGCTGATGACTGAAATTTATGTTCTGTTCTGACTTCTGGTACCATCGTCATCGACAACGTCGTTCTTAACGATGACTCGATACTAAAAAAAAATAATAATAAATAGTAATAAATAAATTATATATATGTAAGAACGCATTTAAAATTTTATAATTAATTAATATATCGTAATCTAATTTTTTACGCGATCTCGTGTACTGTAAGAGTGCTGCATGAGGCCAGGAACGTTGTCATAGTCTTTGATGAAAATATTGCCCTTTTTTACGCTATTTACACTGACTTTATATAATACATCTTCGATCTAAACTGCAAATGTTAAGTTCATTTTCATTTCAAAGTATACCATGACAGATATATGAATAGGTCTTTCTTTCTCATTTTCTTTAAGGTAGATATTGTGAGGTATGTTTATGCACGATATTTTGATTCAATGCGTAGTAAAAAAATATTGATATTACAATTATTACCTATTAAGTTATATTTTTATAGGACTAACGAATTCCAAAAACTATCACCCGAATAAGACTTAATGTTGGCAACAAACCTATACACTCTACAGTTATGGGTAGGACGGATAGGTACACTATTTTTTTTTCTTATAACTGTCTATACTTTGGTACCTCATAAATAAGATTGAGGCACTTAATTATGCCACTTATTTAATAATATTTAATATATTCTAACAAATGGAAATCAATTATGCAGCAGATTGGTATACTACATTAGGTGCATTAAAAAAAATAATCATTAAAATCAAAACCAGCGTTTTTATTCAAGAATACATTTATATGAAATATAATAATTTCACTACTAATCTTAAAGATTTAAAAATCTATGGACACTGCCTATATATTTTATTGTTTCCTATCACACATTGCCACACTGCAGTATTATTTTCGAGACTTCTGCTATATCTTATCCTTAATCAAATACCATGTAGTACGTACCTAGTACCAACATTACTAAATACTATTACTAGATATGGACTGACGAACTTTACTTATGTCTGTCTACAGTAATATCCAATCGTTTCCTGCTATGTTTGTTTGAACAATTATACATTTTCTATAACATTATGCTTTAGTGTTGTGACATAATAGTTAACATCCTTTAAAGATAAAATGTGCTGGCATTTTTCAGGTTGGAATAAAATGTTGGAAAAGTTCTCTTAAATCATATTTATGGACAAAATAAAGTTATTTACTAGTACCTACATATTATAAGCCATAGATATTACCAAGTATCAAGTCTTGGAGTTTTATGTTGCACGATGGGTTCCAATCACAGATTAATCATTTGCAGTGTTGAGACTTATCTAGATAAATTTATCTAGATATTTCATCTAGATAATATTTATTTATCTTTTATCTTATCTAGATGAAAATGTGGATAGGTATCTAAGGGTTATCTAAGATAAAAAAATCGTCATATTTTTAGTAATTATCTAGAT